>JAMXBB010000001.1:149467400-149591000 GCA_024138015.1 Lumnitzera littorea | reverse complement strand
GTGGGGGTGGGTGGGGTTTGTGCGGGGTTGACCAAATTAAAAACCGAACTAGATGAGGCCAAATCGAATTGTAAATTAATATCAAACAATCTTTTAGATTTAAAAAATTTATGAGCTAAATCAAACTATGAGGAAAAAAAAGAAAAGACAAAGAAAGAATGAAAGGAAAAGAAAATTGAAGTATTTATTATGTTGATTGTGAAAATTTGTTAATCATGCTATACTTTAGATGATATGAATTTCTTTTATGCATTTAATTGTGCCTTCACCCTTAAATGAGACTATGAATAAATAGTGTCGACTATGAATAAATAGTGTGAAGTCAAATGTTTCAAATTACATTTTGTAGATTTTGGAAATAAGTGAAGAATGATATTCTTCTATTTTTCTTGCATTAATTTAGATGCTATCTAACCTCCAAGCTACCAATTGAATTATTAAGACTTATCAGCTATTATAAATGTGTAGTAACCCGATAGATTGTGTAAGAAAAGAGTGGGAAAAAAACTAACCAAATTGAACCAATACATAAATCAATCTACACCAAAAATTTTTCTTGTAATTTGATTTAGAAAATTTACAATATGAACTAAGTTGAATATTTATGTTAGTTTGAAACGATAAAGAGAACCCATAAAATCCAATCAAATTGTTTTATGAAAAATATAGCAATATTTTATTTATAGCTAAGGAATTTCTCTTGTTATAATAAAGCATGTAAAAAAAAATTTAATTTACGTGTATTGAAATGTATATAAATTTAATATTTTTCATATAAGATTACATGTCATATATATAAACATTTTTAAACTAAAAGATATTGTTTTAATATGAAATTAAACCAAAATTTTGTAATTGAAAACTAAATCAATGCTTTGGTTCAAAGTTAAAAAAGAAAAAAAAAATCAAATCACATTTTTAAAGTTTGGTTTGGAGAGAAAACCAAACTAAATTGATCCTTGCTCATCCTTAGTATAGGATGTGAAAAAACATCGCCTCTAAAGAAAGCTTTAGGTGCTTGGTCTTAGAACCGTATTGGAAATACTTCTTCTTGTTAATGGTTAGGAAAACTTGTATCAAATTGTAAGTATTTCATGCAAACATTTGAAATTCTTATTTGAATAAGTTAAATCTTTTTTTAGATTCGAGAAATCATGATCAAACTGTATGGTTAGGTGTAAACTAATAAAAAAGAATTAAATCATAATATTAGGTTCAGTCCAACTCTAAGAGGTGAATTGTACTAAGCTAAAATGCACCCACCTACCCTTAGTTATTAGCTGATAGTGTCGTTCCTTGAATCAAATCGAATCGAGAACTAATTTGAATCACACCAAAATGCAAGATACTATTCTTTTATATTTTGGTTTGGAGAATCGAATCGAACCTAACCATCCTGAATTGCTTCCTACTAAAAAGTTAAAAAAAAATATATATATATATATATATAATTTCAATATAATGTTACCATCATGTGATGTTTAGTTGTTTTAATTATTGTTTTTCAATATGGACATCACTATTTAGTTGAACTATTTCGAACTAAATTGAACTATATTAGAAGTAGTTTGGTTAGAGACTTTAAACCATTAAAAACAGTTTGGTTTATTAAATGTTTAAATCTAATAATTTGAAATGCAGTTTTATTCAAGTTAAATTGAGTTGAATTGAATTATGAACAACTCTATCAGTTAAGATCTATATAGTACATGCCTCAATTAAGACAAGGCCAAATTGCTTATTTTATTTCTATGAACTTTCAATATTTCAAGTTATTTGGTTATGTATAGAATGATAGAAATAAAATGACAACAATTTACTATCTATATAATCTTGTTGAGAGTAGGTGTTTCTCTGTTAATATTCAAGATGCTCTGTTTTTTTGAGGCATATACGATTCTTGGGTCGTAAATGGAGATGTAAGGACAATTACCAACTCGATGCCGAGCCCAACTCTTATATATGGTCATTTGCTCAGATACCTCTCGAGGAAGAGAGATTGGAACCCCTTTAGGTGTTTGCTAGCTTGTGCAGTTGCATTGATTGACATGTGTTTGGTGTATCTTTATTAAAAAAAAAAAAAATGAATAAATTCTACATACCACTCTTAGAAACTCTAGGAATTAAACGGATGTTTAGTTTTTTCAAAAATCAACACTTAGACCCTCTAAAAAGCTAATGTAATTGTACGCGATTAGTTAACTTCATTCAATTAAATATTGATAAAGATAAAAGAACCTACAAAATTGCAGAAAATCAAAGAAAAAAAGAGAACTTAAACATTTAACCTAAGGAGCATATAATCCGTTGCGATAAGTACTTCTAAAGGCTATATTTGGCGGTAAACCATTTTACTCTTAAGTTATTATATATAAAAAAAAAAAAAGATTTTTATCGTATTTAACTTATATCGGATTCCTTTTTCAATTAACTATCTATAATTTTTCGAGTGTAAATTTAAATATTTAGTTAAACTTTTCATCATTAGCTTTACTATTCGCTGTACATACTGAGGCCAAGGAACATATAAATGACCAATAAGTAGGGCAGAACCACATAATTTGACATAATTATTTCTTCGTATTATTCAGCAATTAAAAATTACAACCTTTCTCATTAGGACACTTTAACAAAACCCATAATGAATTCAGCCATCTTTGGGACGGTCTTCTGTTGTTCTGGACCGGAGGATGAAAGGAGGGGCTCATCATGTTGTTGCCACCCATTTTCATCTCCAAGATTAGTTGATTCCCTTGAAGATTTTGGGTTGTAATAGATAGCATATAGAAGGAGCTGAGCTGTCCCCAAACACAATCATGTCCCATTTGGCACCTACGGAAAACAAAATTATTACCTGTTTTTTCATACCTAAATTAAGTATACACATCAAATTTTATACCTGAAAGTTTGAAGTCATTGAATACATTACTAATAAAATTTATTATATCCATAATTATCAGAAGTATGTCATGATAAGCCTCATTGGTTGAAAAGTATAAATATTAATAATCAAAGATAATATAGTAAATTTAAATGGTAAAAGTTTGATTTAATATGTAATTTAATAACTTTAAGCTTCACAAATGAAAAAAAAGGGGGAGAAAAACCCGTTAAAGTGCAAATACTGATTTTGAAATGGTTAAAGAATAACAGTGAACGGTACAGAAACCCTACATCCGTGAATCTTAGGTGATGAGTCAAATTCCAGATACAAGCCTATTCTACAACCAATACCAATAATACCTAAATAGAATAAAGTTAATTTTCGTATTACTTTTTGCGAGTATCTCTCAATAGAAAAATATCCCAACATAGAAAATGTAAAATATCAATATATATATATATATTTTTCCATTGAACCAGAATTACTATCATGGTTATATCTATTATTTATATTTTTAAGTGTTTCATCAATATTATACAACATGATTGAGTTCCAAGACAGATTAGCAAACCAAGTTCAAATCTGGAGTTTGATTTGAACACGTTTCAAATCTCAACCTCCAATCTTTTCGCTTAAACTTCCTTGAAGTATCATTTGATAAGTTTGAGTTTTATTTTATTAGAGTCAATTGGATTAATTGTTCCTGATAGAAAAAAACATCTTATATTTTTCAAGATTAGAGATAGATATCGGGTTAAATCGGTACAGAACTAACCCTAAATCGTCAGTTCACAGACCGATAATTGGTTGAATTAGGCCCGACCCCTAAGGCTACGGGTTCGAGTTGATTTTCTTGAACTGACAGTACGAGGTCTAATTCGAAGATCATTGAACTATGCTTTTTTTTTTTTAATTTTTTTTTCAAATTTAATTTTTAAGATTTTCGTCAATTACTGTTAATAATTTATCGTCTATTCATGTATTTCTATTTTTTTTCAAATAATTCTAATACTTTATGTGGATATATAATAACGTATGAATGGTGTAATTTTATTTTTGGTTGAAAAAATTTTTTCGTTTCAAAATAATTTATTTAGACTGTATAAGCATAATAATGTTTATTTTCTTTTGTTTTTTGTTTCCTTTTAAATTGAAGTTCGAAACTGGCCTTTTCTTAGGTCTACTTCGACTTCTTTTTTTTTCCTTTGGCAATGCTTAAGGCCATTTTAAGTTACTATATTCAAGAGCTAAATTCCACTTAATAAGCTAATTAAATTGTTCGAGTAGCTTTTGAATATATTTTATCTAATTCATATATCTCTAAATGAATACTCAATTTCCCCGATCTCCTACTTCTCAGCATGTCCTAGACACGTTTCTTCTCGTTGATGCAAACAGTTGCTAGACCAACAATGTTCAATAATTAAACACTTATGATGCCACATGTGATAATTACGAGGTAAGACATCATAGCTCAACCCATCATAGCCAAAACCTATGATGTTGTTCGTCCTGGATGTGCATTAGATTTTTTTTTTTTAATGTATACAGGCGTAGATGCAATTGTGGTATATGTTTGTACATATAGTTGTGGCCTTCCATCTAGGTTTCGTAGCTTGCCCTTTTTGGGAGTCTACTCTCAAGTACTGATGGATTTGGCAAACATGGATTGTTATGTTGTCTGATGTTTCATGTTTGGATTGATGGTGGGAGCAAGGATAGTCCTAAGCGACAATTTTGGCTCTTTGATGTAAACTTAGTGTTTAGTTCCTTTGTTGTTAATTGAAAGATTCATCGTAGTTTTAATATTTGGAGGAATCAATTTCTTTCTATCTAGATTATTAAACCTTTAATTGATTTTAATTAGATATTTTACAATTAACGAGAATATAAATTTTTAAGATATATATAGAGATTATGTTATAGATTCTACATTGTTGTAATAGACCAATGAAGATATCTTTAGTAAGCACCACGCAGACAGTCCACAAACCTCCGAGGAGAGGAGGAATGGCATGTACTCCACACTCTTGGTTGTTACCACAGTTTTCTGGCAACAATCACCCAATCTTTGTCATAATTATTGTATCATCATTACTTAATTTCATGTTCCTTGTGCTTGCAGAGGGACAGAATGCGATTGTTCATTACTTGCTATTTTAGTAAATACATACCATTTAAAGCTACTGGCGTCTCCATTCATATGCATCGTAACATGCTTAGGAAAATGTTTCTCTTCCTAAAATAGCAATGCCATTTTCTTACGACTTCGACGAATAATATGTCTCGTAATTATAACTAATAATCACGAAATGTTTTATAAATATGATATAAACACTCTTTAAATATTTGGTTGTTTTAATGAATGCCTATATATCTATAATGAAATCTCCTTTTATAGTACGAGTACTTTGAGTGGTCATTTTTTATGTTATTACATATGTCACTTTATTTTAATTCTCAAAAATAAAATGTATTGTAATATATGCTATATAATTGCAAGAAAGGGTGAGTTTATGTCATGGATAATTCAAACATAAACCTAATAAAGGGAAAATATGGCCTTCTCTACTTTTGATCTTGACTTATCTTATAATATTTTAAGATCACCGATAAACTTGTCATTTGAAATTTTATACTCATTTTTATATGATGCAATATAGCTGCAAAAGTTATCAAGCTTGAAATTAATAATATTCACGGTATAATTTAAACATCAAGTATAAATAAATTATAACTCCAATTTTATCGATCGTATTTTAATATATCATCATGAGGTTTTATTTTATGACTGTTTAGAAGTGTGAGCTAACGTTATATCATTGATTAGTTTGTGTTAATTATGAGTTTAGTTATTTAAATATTTATTATATATAATGTTATTTTATTCTTTAAGGTATGTTACATATTATAATAATAATAATAAATCCGTGGCTCATTAAACTATGTGATGTGACTATGCACTCCATTATTTACACTATCAAAGTGGGTTCACAAAAATTGGAATTGGAAGCAATCTATGTCGTCTTGTACGTACAGCGTATTCTACTAGGCTCTGACGTATTATGTCGTCCAACATGTCTGGGTAAACATTCCTATGAAATAACATATTTAGCTAGTTATTTATTTGTGTAGATGCCAGCTAACGCTCAACGTATTAACCAATATTTACACAATAATATGGTGTCATGTCAGAAGCGGAAAGATCGGTCATTTATAAATGCAGAAGAGTGTCCGTGTACAAATGTGTGTCGTGTTATCGTAATATTTTATTTCTGATTACACATTCTACGAGATTGATAACCATTGAAAATTTGACGGGCATGATATGTCTATTTGATGTGCAATTATTAATGAAATTTCGAGGTATATATATATAGTCTGTGCAAGATATAGGTAGTATAATTGATTTACAGACTTCCCACTCTGCTAGATGATCAATAAATGTGTATTTATGCTTGTTGATATATATATATATATATATATATATATATAGTTTTTGAATACATATTCGTTTTTTTATGTTCAAAGGAGTAAAATATTTATTTATTTCAGGCTGCATATCCGTCCTTTTATCTGTGGGAGATTACACGAGAGATAACGAACTATTTGGTTAAAGTTCAAAATAGCAAAGATAAAAGGTTTTCGTAGTGTAAAAAAAAGATACGAAAACTTTTAAAAGGGCGTTAAAATATAATGCCCATTATATAAGTTATTGATGTGTTACATTGAGAGCCAAAGCGGACACTAATAAAGTGTGTGCGACATCAATAATGTTTATCAGGGTTATAATAGTTGGCATAAAAATATTCTTTATTTATATTATTTTATAACAATGTTTGATCTCCCTTTTATATTATTAAAACATTTTATCATCCTCAATATGAAATTGAACCAATAAGTTTGGCAATAAGCGATGCAATGAGGGTATTGAAGTTCTTGATGAACCTTTGGTAAAACAAAGCTAGTCCATGGAAACTTCTCACATTAGTACAAGTAACAGGGTCGACCACTCAACAATTGCTCGAATCTTCTCGTCATTGACTCGCAAACCTCCCTCACTGACTACATAACCCAAGAGTACCACTTCCTCTTAGCAAAAGCAATATTTCTTTAGGTTGCCGAATAATCTCTCGATACAAAGAATATCTAGGACTGCTCCGATGTGTTTATAGTGACTCGACATGTTGGCACTGTAGATCAGGATGTCATTAAGTACACCACGACACACTTCCCGATGAGATGTCTCAATACATGGTTCATAAGTCTCATGAAAGTGCTCGGGGCATTCAACAAGCCAAAGGGCATGATCATCCATTTGTAAAGTCCATGTCAAGTCTTGAACGCAATCTTTTACTCGTTTCCTATCTTCATGCAAATTTGATAGTAGCCAGATTTGAGATCAATTTTGTTGAAAATTTTAACTCCATTCAATTCATTCAACATGTCTTCTAACCTTGGGATTAGATACCTGTATTTGATCGTGATTTTGTTCACGGCTTGGCTATCAACACACATCCGCCAAGTTCCATCATTCTTTAGCATTAGAAGTACAAGCATAGTACAAGGGTTAAGACTCTCTCTTACGTATCCTCTTTCTAGTAACTCATTGACTTGACGTTAAAGCTCAAAAGCCTGCTCAGGATTCATCTGATAAGCTGGCTTGTTCGGTAGTACAGTGCTCAGTACTAAGTCAATGCAGTACTCTATGCCTCGGGTAGGGGGCAACCCTTCAAGCAACTGTTCTAAGAACAGGTCGGTATATTTATCCAACAGTTCCTTCACCTCTTAGGGTAAATCATCCCGCTCCTTCATTTCCAATAGTCACTTGACCAATAGGAGGGTCGGTTTATTGGCATTAATAGTGTCTTAGAGCTCGGCTCTACTCATCACTAGAGCCTTCTTCGATCCGTGAGCAAGTTTCGTCCATAACTTGTGAACTTCTCTCAACGGCATCGGATTGAGCGTGATCTTCCAATCATTCTTCTTAAACATATAGGTACTCCTGTAATCGTTGTGGATAACTTTCCTATCAAATAGCCACAGTTTTCCCAGCAATACGTGGGAAGCACACATGGGTAGTACGTCGTATTGTCGATAGTGATCGACAGTAGTACTTGCTGAGTGACATGTAATGCTGCTTTCTCACTCAACTAATACAACTTGTAAGGCTTTGAATGTGCAATAGTTAGTAACCTTAATTTTGAAATGAGGTCGGCTGATGCCACATTGGTGCAGCTCCTACTATCCACGATGAGTGTGCACATTTGTTCATTCACCTTGTAGGTGATATGAAATAAGTTCTCTCTTTACTCCTCCTCTTGTAAGGGTTTTAAGCTCATAGCACGTCAGACAACCATGAGTAGCTGGTCAAAGTCCTTGGTATACACATCTTCCTCAATCAACTCTTTTTGGGAATTCTCATTCTCTACAAGAACCTCCTCCCCGAGTTCTTCATTCGTACTCTCTACGTCTAACTTTGGGATGTCCCCCTTAATGACCATCGTCCTTCGGTTTGGGCATTGAGCAGCCATATGTCCAAACCCTTGACACTTGAAGCACTTGATCTGGCTGGTCTTCAGGTCGGCCTTTCTGCTTGGCTCGATACTAGGTAGAGTCCGGTGACTTACTTGTCCAGGTCGACTAGTCGACACTTTGGTTGCTACTCAGCTTCTTCTTTACCTCTCCACCCGCTGAGCAATCCTAACGGCTTCATCCATTGTGTCAAATTGTTGGAGCTCCACAACATCTCGAATGTCTCTTCTCAACCCAATAACAAATTTTGAGACTGTTCGGGTTAGTGGTTCCTCTACTTCGCATCGTATCATATGCATTTGGAATTCTCGAACATACTCATCAACAGTTTAGCCTACTTATCTCAATACTGAAGCCGAGTGAAAGTGTTTTGGAGATATATTTTCGGCACAAATCTGTTTTTGAGCACCCTCTTCATCTCGTGCCAAGTAAATCTCTTAGTAGCCCTCTCTTCTTCTCATGGCTTAAAAATTCTTCCACCACATGGCGGCATATCCGGAGAATTCAATAGCAGTAGTTCTTACCTTCTCACATAATCCTCATATTGATAGTAATCAAACACATGCTCTACCTTCTCTTCTCAATTCAGATACTTGTCAATATTCCCAGATTCATTGAAACTTGGAATCCGAAGCTTTACATGGTTAGATGCTCTAAGGATTCGTACACGCTCTTCTTCAAAATACTCTTCTTCCTCTTCATCAAGCTCTCTCAAGTCTATCTTTCACCTTACTTATCCACCAACTCCTCCTCCTCGAAATGGTCCAGTTGTGTTTTGATCTCTAACAGGTTGAGCAGCTTATGGATTATTATGCACGACTTCAATGGGTCGATAAGATAGTGCATGAACAACTCGGGTTAGATCTATCAAGAGGTTAACTACCTCATCAAGCCTCTCGTCAGTACTTTTAGGAGTTCCTTGAGACTATCATCCATGGTGGAAAACTCTACTACCATCACTAGTATCGACATTCATGTTTGGGTTTGCCATTTTCCTCACAAATTCAAAATTCAAACAAACACTTTAGAAAATTAAACAGTTAATAACATAACAGTCAAGTGAACATAGTAACTTGCTCTGTTTCACATACACAAAATAAAACTCAAGAAGAACCAACTACAGCTCACACAAAACCTCTACCTTGATACAAAAATATTGCAAACCGTGACCAAGAACAAATAAGGTCAGTTGCTGGATGGTCCAAGCTTGCAGAATGCTCGAAAAAGATCAATAGGGAAAGTGTGAAAAGAGTGACAATGACGAATGAAATAATAAGCAAAAACCTACAACTAGCTCCAAAGGATATGACGTACTAATGGAACTTTCGAGGAATTACGGCACAATTTGATATGACGTATGAAATTGGTCTAACGAGATTACTCGCCATCTAAACTTACTTAAGGGAAATGATAAGAGTGATGTCGAGAGCAAATAACAGTATTTACGCAAGGAAGAAAGTACTCAAAAGTGTATTGAAGATAATCTATCTTTACAGCTATAAGTACAAGGGTATTTATACTTGTAAGTTAGGGCAACTTGCCTAAAAAGGAAAAGACAATAAGGACATTTCCTAAAGAAACTATGTACACGAGACAAAAGGGTAAAAATAAATATAAAAGGAAAACAATCATCGGTATTACAGATTTTACATATGATATTGTACATATGGCGATGCTGCATTGGTAAGGTTATTAATAGATGTAGATAAAAAAAGTACAGACAGATGGGTTTATCCGAGCAAGGATGGCATAATCAGTCCAGATTCTCTCTCTTAGCTTCTTGATAAGTATGATGCTAAATGATTGGATAGCTCGGCACTAGAGAGTACTCATCAACTCGGCATACCATAAAATAATAGGCAATCATACGATACGGCATTAAAGGTGACTTAGCAAGGAAGTACTTGGCCTCGGTAAGGAAGTACTTGCCTCGGCAAGGGTTGGTTGGAACATAAGGATTCGACGTACCAGCCCCTCTAGTCTTTGGACTTGGCTACGAGTCAGAGGTCTCGTAGCTTGATTTCCATCAATGAGAAATCATAATAAGTGTCAATAATGAAAGCTAAAGTAGTAAATTTTATAGGTAAAAGTTCGATTAAATGTAATATTAACAACTTTACATATTTGAGGTAAAACTAGTAAAACCTCAATGTTGAGTTAGTCATTTTGATCTTGTCTAAAAGAATATGAATACTCTCGATGTAGACAACCCACTAATGGATCTTATGTTGTGCCTTAAAGCTACAGAATCGCAACAATCACGTCATGTAAATCAACTTATGACAATAACTGATCTCATAGTCTCTATTACAAATATAATTTATACAAGGCGTCCACTATTTCTCGCTTTGAAGTAAACAGCTTAATATATAAGAAGCGAAAGATCCTTAAGATATATATATATACATATTTACATTCATATTGTCATAGAATTCCCAAGAAATTGTACATATTATAATAGTCTGTTAATTGACATATTACAATATCGATTCATATGCCTAAAAGTACTAATAGAATAGTAAAAGACTTACCCATACAGCCAGTTAATCCTTACTCCTCAATAGTTTCAAAAAGAAACGACCTCAAGATAATTGTATTACGGCATATCGGTCAAAACTTGCAAGAAAGTCTATAAGGATATGAGTAACCACAGCTCAGTAAGTTGGTTGGAGACTTATGAATACATAACAAATACAAACAGGGTTATCGAATAATTAATTATATACAATGCAACAAACAAATATCATCACATAACGTAGTCTGGTTTGTTGTAAAATTAAAGTAATTTCACCCGCTCTAATCCAGGTTGAGGAGTTTTCACGTTTATGCAACAGTTCACAACCAAACCCTGGTTTGTGCAACGAAGACACCGCTTCTGCCAAGACTATCCTTTGAACCATTGCTCTCATACTTACCACGACTTTCTCTCATGTCACTTAGTTCGACTAAAGATGAAGAAAAGATTATTTTGCTATCTAACGTTTTCTTTTTTGAAAGTGTCGGTATTTGATTGGAGAATCCTAATGGTCTCTTAAAGGATTGCAATACATGTCTAATTAGGGTATTTAGGTCAGTTATGATTAAGTACAATTTAGGGTGATCAAACAATTTCACTCCATTCAATTCACTTAAATCGCCAAACATAATACAGATTTTAGTACAAAATCAAATATGCACAAGCATAAGCACATGCACATAATTATTTATAATCACAATCATACACAATTCTAAGCCTCTGAATACTTTAAAATAGTACTCCAAAATATAATAAAGTATTGAACCTAACTTTACTTAGAATCCCTGGTTCATTCGCTCACTTACTTGTTACAAGTCGACTTATCTCCGCGTCTCCTATAATATAAATACTCTTGTAGTATTCATATCATTTTGGTACATATGAATTTTAGGTTATGATTTAACTTAATTTTTTATATATACATATTATTTATTATCGATTCATTCTAGGTTAGTTTAAGATTTAGTTTCCAAATTAGGTTCTAATTTAAGTTCTAATTCAGTTCTAACTACAAGTATTATATGTAAGTCCTAAAAATATGTTCCGAACCTTAATGTGAAATTAATCACATTAGGCTCAGATATCTTAAGTATCACTTTTAGCCCTTAATCAATATTCTAATCTATACGGTACACTCTAATTTTCATTTATATACTAAATTTACTCTCAATGTGAGAAAATTTTACATTTTTTATATAATTACCTAAATTTATGTTTCCTACTAGATTTATTATATATTAATATTATTATTATATTATCCATTTTAACCTATTATTTTATTTTTATTATAATTCCAATTACATATACTATTAAAATTACATGTATTTACTTCATAATACTCCTAATAATCACATCTAACACCCTAAATACTATAATTATTATACCACATCAAATATGAATATCTTAAAACACCTAATTATATGCTAAATCAGTAATTATTCAATTATCCATTAATTAACCCCAAAATTATTAACTACATATATATTTTAAAGGCTTAAAAATTACTTAAAAATTTTGAAAATTCCTTTCTAAAAAAGGGTTTCATGGCATTGTTCTATATCACCTACGTAATCTACACAAAAATTTTAAGCCTAAAAATGTACTCTTAAGGCTATTTATTTCTAAATCAAAACATACTTAGGTTTATACGATTTCTTTAGCACCACATATTTCTAGGTATAATTAAATCATGCCAATATTTTTCCCTATAGCTACATGCATAAAAACATTAGAATACTAAATTTCATAATTTTCTGAATAGAATCGATAATTTTAATAAATTAAATAAATTTGGACTGAAATTGAACTCACTTGACTATTGGACTTCCGGCCACCAGTAGTAATCCAAAGGGTGTCAGCTGGTCTAGGCGGTGGTGAGAGGGTAGTTTGGTTCTAGTTGGCTGTGGATTGTAGGTTTGATATAAATGCCTTAATTGTATAGATTTTTTATAATTTTTTTAGAAGAAACCCTAACACTCTCTTTTGTTTAGTTCTCTCAATTTTTTCCATACTCTAACTGACCAAATGAGCTTCTGATAAATTTTGGATATTTATAGAGCTCCATAAGATTTTTTTCTCATTAATTTGAGTTGTTATTTGCCTTATCTCATCCCATTTTGACTTTCTAATTGGATTATTTTTATTGGTTCAATTTTTTTCTTTCTTCCCTAACTTGCCACAACCTTGATCTAGACAATTCCCCACTTTTTTTTATTTTTCCTTGATTTTTTTATAAATTTCTTTAATTATTTGACATTTTTCTAGCATTTTAGGTAATTTATAGAGTATAAGTAAATGCTCTTAAATATTATTTATGTTATTCTATGATTTTTAGTATGTATATAATTTATCTTTAACAACTCATTAGTTATCAGAACTTGTTTTTACACATTTTCAATAAATAATAAGAAATATAATTATAATTTGATATTATAATATTTTATTATTTTATTACTTATTTTCCTAAATTCAAATTTACAGGATCACTTTTATTAATATTTCCAATGTTATTATAATAATTTCGGTTTGATTGAATTTTTTAATCAATTGTTTTAAACTCTACGTATTGAATCCGAGCTTTTAGATGCAAGGCTGACATCTTAGGTCATAAGTTAAATTGAATATTTAAGTAAAGCTAAACACATTAGTAAAGTGATCACAACACTCACTAATAAGGTAGGGTTGACCATTTATATTAATAAATGGTATCTCATTTAAACGAATAAAAAACTACAATATGTAATAGAATTTATTTGTCAATTGTATCTAGACACCTAAATCCATGACTTGATCTATTTATCAAATATTTTCTATGTTCAAGTAGACATTATTCTTATTCACCAATTGGGAGAAAAACGATCAAAATAAATTTTTATGTTATCAAATCTATTGAAAAATTAGAAGCTTCTTCGAATTAATCTACAAAAATTACTCTAGATCTTAGACATAATAAATTACAATGCTATAAACAATCATAGCCCAATAAAAATTTAATCAAAAATAACAAATTAAATTATTTATTTGCTATATCATATTATTGCATTACATAAAGCCTAGACTAGTTGGATATTAGTTCTAATATTAACATCATTCTATTAGTTTTTCAATAGAGAATGCCAAAGAATTTACATAAAAATTATTAATATACGTTAAAATATGTATCAATACTAAAATGATTTCTTGTTGATAATTTCTTTATCACTTCTAATATTTTCACATCACCAATGACTAACAAGTTTATTAAATGATCCATCAAAACCAAAAGCATGCAGATTATATAAATCATTCTACATATATTAAAAAATAAAGTAAGTTTAGATGCATATCATATGTTTGACCAATTCAAGACTAAAGTTCTATTAATATCTGCGAAAACAGGATCCTATATTATGAACCTATTAAAGAAAAAAGGAATAACATTATGGAAAGGTAAAATGACTCTTTCAACATGGATATTATAGATATAAAATATGTCAAAATGGAATTTATAACTTAAATCTAAAAAAAAAAAAAAATCACAAATGGAACTTATAACGTAAGATGATCGACCATCATACAAAACAAAATCATGGACTTTTATTAGCAAAATAGATGTGTTTAAACATTGATTTGAAACAGTGTGAAACCAAAAGAGAGATATAAATAGATTTAGATAAAGGTCGTTTCGAATCATAAACCCTCTTAAGCGGACTTTGAATTAGTCTAGCTTGAAGTAGGCGGGCCGAACCACCCTAATGAATTGCCAAACTTTAAGGGCCCAAATGGTTCAAAAGGGTGGAACCACCTGAACCGGCGAGTTGCAAACCATCGAGCCGACTCGCCATTTAACCGGCGAGTTAGCCTGACCAGTTCACTTCCTTAGAAAAAAAAAAGATACATTATTAAATCGAAAAAAATAATTTAATAATATCTAGTAAATTATTGTATACTTTATTTACGATAATGAATGATATTTTTTTTTTAATAATAATATCATCAAACTAATGATAGATGACTAATCATAAGTTAATTATGTATTAAAGATAGATAGATAGAAAATTCAATTTTAGTTAATGTAAGTCTTTTTTATAAAACTTAACAAATGTTAAGGACTTAAATATGAGAAAAAATAAAATTTGAGAAAAAAATAAAAAAATTAAAATTGCATTAAGTCAGAAATTAATAAAAAAAATTAAAAATTATTAATGAATTAATATACTTAAAAAAAGAGAGAAAAGAGATCATATTATTTAAAATTATTAATATATTAAAAAATTAATAAAAAAATTTAAATATTAAAAAAAACAGTTGAAGGATTTCGAATTGATTCGAAACCGTCAGCTTATGGCCTGTTATAGTTCACCCTATTACAAACCCATAAACCGATGGTTCAAGGTCAATTTTGAACTGTACATAGGTTTAGATATAATGATATCCAATTATGAAGATATAAGATCTTTATTAAACTTATATTCGAACTTAGGCTTAAGAAATGCTAAAAAACTCTAATATTATGAATGAATGTAAATGTTAGATCCACACATAGATATATTGTAAATGGAGGCAAATTGTTTTATCTGTCTATTAATCAAAACGAGTTTTATGAAGACAAATCTGTTTAANAAAATTATTAATATATTAAAATAATAATAAAAAAATTTAAATATTAAAAAAAACAGTTGAAGGATTTCGAATTGATTCGAAACCGTCAGCTTATGGCCTGTTATAGTTCACCCTATTACAAACCCATAAACCGATGGTTCAAGGTCAATTTTGAACTGTACATAGGTTTAGATATAATGATATCCAATTATGAAGATATAAGATCTTTATTAAACTTATATTCGAACTTAGGCTTAAGAAATGCTAAAAAACTCTAATATTATGAATGAATGTAAATGTTAGATCCACACATAGATATATTGTAAATGGAGGCAAATTGTTTTATCTGTCTATTAATCAAAACGAGTTTTATGAAGACAAATCTGTTTAAAATTGTATCTTATTTTGTCCAGATTGATAAATTAACTGTTGAAATTATTGTCTATTAGATGGCTCCTAACTTGACAAGAACTTCTGTCCGCCAAAGCTAATAGTTTCTAATGGTGAGTACACTCACCTTGATATCCAATCTAATGATTCGGAATTAAATTATTATAAAGATCTGGGTTAAGGCCAAATGAGAATTACTGTTTAAATAAATTCAGACATTTACGGATATAAAAGAGGTCACTATTACCATTCGCAAAAAAGATTGCTCACTTTTTTTATTTAAACTAAATTATAAAAGCACCATCCATATTTTTATGATTTTATAATTTACTATATTTTTGTTTCTTCACAAATTGTAGAGGACTATATTGATAATTAGTCCTTTAGCTCAATATGATACCTAAGACCGGTTTTCAAAGCTAGTAGCAGGTTTCAAGTCGTTAGGTATCTTAGAAAAAATTGGTTTGGTAGGCTTGAAATGGGGGTAATAGGATCAAATCATCTGGTCGTGATCTTTCTTGATTATCTTGCATCGAAGAACCAGGTATAAACTTAGCTGCCCGAGCCACGAAAGGATATCAAAGATTAATGAGCTGTAGCACAAGGTTCACCGTTCGGAAGTCGAAACCCATCCAAATGACAAGTTCTTTACCATCCGGATGATCGAGCTGCGAAAGATGCCGTTCGGACGGTAGTTCACTAACCGTCTCGCCGCCTCTGTCCACAAAATCAAGTTATCCCTGTCCGGAAGGAAAGCACACGTTTACCATCTGGATCATAGCTATAGTATAAGTAGTTAATACTTCACATTTTGGAACTATTCAATTTATAGAACTTAGATTTATTACTTAAACACCCGTGAACGATGTAATGGAAATTTATTTAGGGTTTCATTTGCGACCGTGAAGATTAGATCTCTCATATTATCATCTCTAGTGGAGGAACTCTATGAAGCCATTTTAGTTGATTACTCAATATGACTATTTAATCCTTCGATTCTTAATGATCTCTTTTGATTGGGACGAAACTATCATTGGGTTATTTTCAATCCTTTAATACCGCGGGACCCTTTTAGTGTTTGTAATCTAAGCAAAACACCAACTTGGGATTTAAAAAATTAGTTTGCATTTAGTTTCTTAAGGCATTCATCTAATTCTATTTGCATCCATTTTTATTTTCCTTGACACATGGAAATCAAAAAAAGAAAAGACAAATCGTTATTATTTTGTTGCATCTTGCAAGCGCCATCATTGTACAATCCCAAATTCAAGCTTCTCGCCTTAGATTCTACCATTTGAGATCCGCTGAAATAATTATTTAAATGTAAACGAGCAGCATATCTCCAGTGTCCCCAAAAATTAGTGTAACTCACAAGAAGGTCCAAACTCCATTACAACAAAGCGTTAGGGCATTGATAGGGTTGGCCAAACCACCACATCCAAAAACTGGAACATAGTAATCTCATATGGAGATCACAGCTGAATCTGCCATCAATAAACTCCATTCCTCCATAACGTACCGTACGAAGTGTGACTTCCTTCTTCGTACCAAAACATTTCCTTTCAATTGATTACTCGCCGATACACACAATGCATCATCATCCCAAGAGAACAACCACATTGACGAACACAGTTCAAAGGTAGCACTCATTGACTCAAAATGACCATACACGACTCAGTCATACACACATTTAATTAGCCAATTTCACACATCAATTTGGTTTATTGGCTACCTAGCAATGATGCCACAAGCCTAGAAAACCATTGAGATTATAATGGAGTCCAGTTGAAAGCTATTTCCTAAAACTAATTTTTGATATTATATGCAATAAGAAGTGACTCTCTATTATTTAATCCCTTAAGTTATGAAAGGCCAATACTTAATATTATACTTTAGGTAAATGATATCAATTACCCCTATAAACTTTCTAAATGACATAAATACCCTATTTTTTCAAAATACAACACTTACTCCCTTATTTTGCTTACTTAGATACTAACATGGCATAACAAGCTGACGTATTATTATTATGATAGCATTATTTGTTATATTATTCAAATAGTATAATTATATATATAATAATTAACTAAAATAATTAGAAAATTGATAAAAATTTCAAAAAATTAGAAGAGAAAAGAAAATTGCAAAATGATTTTTTTTTTCTCAAGTAGTGCACTTCAACATATATTATTACACCATATAAAGACATATGTATATATATATTAAATAAAATAAAGAAAATGGGAAAAGAATTAAAGAAAAAATTGACCTTGTTTATCATAACTAAAAAGGAAATTTTGTCGTTTCTAATATAATGAAATCATATATCCCGTGGTAGATAAGTGCATTATGAATTGCTTTTCTAGTGAAGTATGCTCATCAACAAAGCAGGTCATGTAATTGTAAAGGAAACTACATTGCAAAACCTTTAGGTATTTCGATTTGTCTTTCTTTCTTTTTATTTTTTTAATTATTTAATATATATATGTTTATGAGTGTATGTATATATTATAATAGTATATGTTGGAGTGTACTATTTGAGAAAAGAAAAATTGCACGTTTCTTTTCTTTTTTAATTTTTTAATTTTTTAATCTTTTAATTATTCTGGTTAATTATTAAGGGAAATTGCATAAAACCCTCATAAATTTTGACTTAGATATAATTTGTTCCTCTAAACTTTCAAAGTATAGTTTTTAGTTCTTAACTTTCATAAATTAATAAAACAATCTCCTAAGTTGTGAATAATCCTTTAAACTTTGATTTTGGTATACAATTTTGATGTGTTATGAGATATTTACACACCAAAATCAAAATTTAAAAGGATTATTAGGTTTATTTGCCAATTTATAAAAATTTGGGAACCAAAAATCATACTTTGAAAGTTTAAAAAGGCAAACCACGCCAAGGTTAAAGTTTAGAGAAGTTTTTTGTATTTTTTCTAATTATTATGTATACATAATTATACTATTTGAATAAAATAATGAATAATGCTAATGTAGCAATGTCGACAACATGCGTAGCATGGTGTGTAGTGTCTTGTGATATTACCTACTTAGCAACTAGTGGTAGCCCCTCATGAATGGTAAACCCAAACTTAGTACATGATACAGTATGGGGGAATCTATCCCATGCCCATATCTACAACAGTATAGTAACGCCTCTTATCTCTTGCACTTCTGATCGTGTAACTCCACACAACTGACGATATAACCATGTCAAGCAAGCTAAGCCCTAACTAAATGTCTTAGCATACGAGAAATACTCTAGTAAAGTGAGGAACATCATGTAGACAAGCGAAAATGATTTATCAACAAATAAAAAACCTCCTAACAACTACAGGATCTATATACAACTATGCCGCCGAATGGTCTCATCATCATACCTCTAAAAAGTGTGTAAACCTCCCCTGTGGCTAAACCAAACTAACTCGTCCTTGCCCCACAACCATACCCCCTCCCCCCGACTAGTATTGTCTGTAGTTTAGTCCCCTAGCAAACCTCTAGCTACGTAAAGCCATACTAACTGTGTAAACCTTGTCATTGCAGCCCTATCTATACGGAGACCGAACAGTATCTCTATGTTTTGTAGCATGATCATCATCTCCTTAGGAGCCATATGAAAAGTGTAGATCTCGGGTCTCTACCTCTCTACTAACGCAGTAATAAGGTGATAGTCAATTTAGATAAATTGCAACCTTGAGACAGTAAGGAAACTGGTGTCCTCTAGGTAAGTGACCATGCGATTGTCAAGTGGTATCTGTGTTGTATCCTTCCACATGCTCAACTCAACCTGACGCACTATAAGATGCTCGAATCCCTGAAATATTAGATTTTTATTTATCATTATTGTGAACTCTACATTTTAACAAATCAATAAACGTTAAGCCATACTAGGAACTTACATACGTCCTGCAATCGATGCTTGGCCTATCCATGCAATACGAAAGAGTCATTTAGACTTAAATTCATCTAACCTACAAAACAAAACAAATATATCGAGTCATTAGTATAGGAAAACAGCAATGATATGGTATATATTATAATATAAAAAAACAACAGAACATGTCGTCTATGTATACCGTTCTTATTAAGTTGAGAATACCTCATCTTATTATCTCCTTCCATCCTAAACACGCTACACCTATTTTTATTGGTAGGCTCTTTTAAGTCTATCTTTATATGGTATCTCTGCTTTCTCGACTTATTTAGACTACTTGCCTAACGTCCATTCCCTTCCTTGCTTACTGGATTCTTCTTTCCCAATAATCGACATAGTTGTAGAATATTTTCTTGACAAGTGAAGTCAGAGACAATCCTCTACAAATGTAAGCACCTGTATAATTTCTCATTCTCGATGGAGTATCTCATCGTACTCACACAACTTTACTTCTCAGTAAAGCATTTCGTCACACCTATATAATTTCACTTCTTGATGGAGCGTCTCATCATGTACTATGAATGCAAGCACTCATACAATTTTATTTCCTGATGGGGCATCTTATCACATACTATAAATTCAAATACCTACATGATTTTACTTCTCGATAAGGTATCTTATTGTACCCATACAATTTCACTTTTTGGTAAGCCGTCTCAACACATACTATGGTTGTAAGTACAAGTGTGCTTCACTAATACACAGGTAAAATCCCCTACAATTTACAAGTCGCATCCATATTTTCTTACATAACCACTACAATTTATATAACTATGTACTAGCATATGAATAATGTACAAAACACAACATGCATATTAAAAAAAATTATCATCTAAATAAAACTGTATTAACAATGTAATTTGTATATTAAAAAATAATTATAGAATAAAGGATGATTGGGTGCATACAAATAGGTTGAGAAAAATAGAGTTAAGCTATCATTTGAAGAGAGGAAATTAAAGAGTTTGAGAGCTTTTGGAAACTGGAAGATGAAAGAATGAATGAGAAATACGGAAATGGGGGGATTTTATAGGCAAACTGAAGGTGCATGGCATGTTTGCATCTTCAGTGTGATAAAGAAGGCATAACTTAGCCATGCGCCTTCTTTATTAAGGAATGCGCATGTTTAAATCATGCCTTCTTGTTAAAATAATTTATGTATTGAAGACGCGGGCCTTCAATACAAAAATCAAGCCTACAGGAGATGTGCGCATGCTCCTGTAAATTTTTACACAAACACCCTATTTTCATGCTATTTTTTTGAAATATACCCTATAAAAATACAAAACTCTATTTAGTTTGCCCAAGTGAAGATAAGTTAATATGTAAAAATTTTCAAATTAGCATTCCATCCATACCCTTAAACATCCCTTTAATTAATTTAATTAATACCTTAAAATTGATGTATTTCATTTTTTACCTCTATTTGATCAAAGTTGTTTTATTTATTTATTATTATTATTTTAAACTTATACCTCTATCTCAACTATATATTTATTTATTTATTTACTTTTATTATTATTTTAAACTTATTATCTATTTGATCAAGGACGCTTGTGATATATTTAACCCAGTGGTTTAGAGTATTTCTTTCGTTGAGAGAGACAATTTAACTTCTTTAAAAAGGCACAATAATTCACACAACAAAACAAAACCAAGGAAATGCAACATCAACTTGAAAAGTTGCGGCAAATCTCCAAAATACTATATGCCATCCCACCTTCCACTTCCCTTGCTTATCATGCAGTGTATTATTATTCCTTTTTGAGTGAATATATGGTACTCTTGCAGTGGCACGGGTTTAGTTAACTCCTTTGGTTTCATCCTTGTGGATTTGGCAAATACCAGATAGTACATGAACTATAAAATTTAAATTTACCATGCATGATGCATGTCAAACCTCTCCAACCACCTCATCATCAAAAAACCAGGTGTGGTGGATGTCGTTGCGATCATCTTCAGCATCATCGTCTTCGTCGTGAACTCGACTCGAGTGCAACTCGAATTGGCCCACAGAGAGGGTCTTCATGATCTTTGCCAAGCTATACTGCCTCTGTACCGATGGCTTGGGAAGGCTTAGGACTTTACAAAGGCAATGGTTTTTCAAATTTGATTCGTCGCTATCTTTCTCGTACGCTCTCATCTCTACATCCCTTGCGAAAAGATAAGCTGAACCTCCTCCTCCTCCTCCTCCTCCTCCTCCTTTCTCTATCTTATCGTCTAAAGGTTGTGCCGGAGTTGATTTGTTCTTGTAGATTGCATAGAGAATTAGCTGAGCTGATCCTAACACAAAATCGATTACATTTGGTACCCGAAATAGTGGGGAAAAAAAAAGGTATCAAGCCCTACTATACTACTTAAGTTATGATAAATTAGTCATATGCTAAGCCCCGACCCAAGTATATGTTGAATATTTGAACTTCCTATGTCAGATGTTTGTTGTCATGATACTTATTATTAATACCCTCCCTAACTTGTTGGCTTAAACTTTGATTAATCAATAGACGGTTAATTAAAGAGGAGGTTAAATGATGCACGGGAATCCAAATCCATAATCCCCTGCTCTAATACCACGTAGAAGTCAGACTCTGGAAGCAACTGATTAAAATGCTTAAACTTATGCATTTATGATAAGCATGTCAAAATAAAGAAGAAAGCACTAAGAGAATATGCTCCACTTGACTTGTGTGTTTGTTAACCATGAATGGAAATGATTGAATAAGGAATTAAATAAATTTAGGTTTGTTATCAACAATAATGTGTCCGTGTCATATCCTTGCGTCGAAGTATTCATGATGGAAGTTTCTAAACATTTTCAATACTCATTTGAATGTATCCTGGTCTTATCCAGGTACTAACAACTTTTGAACAACCAAATTTACCCATCAAATAAAATTTTAAGCATCAAATCCTACAACGATAAATTTAGATATATAACCAGTCGATCTAGAAGCTTTGACCCGTTAAATCCGGTCTGGTTTTTATATTTTTTTGGTTATAAATACAATTACTTTTGCAATTAGTTGCTTGCTTGATGTTCTGTTACTTCTCCCTGTGGCATGTTGAATTGTTTGACATGTCTCCACAATAATAATAATAATAATATAGAAAGCAAGCAATAGAAGAAACCAAACTTACTCCAATGAAGAAATCCTTGACCAGCAGGGCATATGTAGACCAAGCACCAGCATTGAGAAAAAGGAAAAATGAGAGTAGGAAAGGCATGTATTTAACACCTTTGCTCTTTATCACGGTCCTCTGTCATGTACAAAGTCATAGCTTAGTATCAAGTTCATGGAGGACAATATCAAGATTGGTATTTGTTATTTTTGCTATCTCAAGCATGTCCTGTCAATCAAGTTTACACACTCTAGTTAGATGGACAAACTTGTACGATGATTATGTACTGCTCCTTTTCTTAGATGTCTAAAAGTGATTAGTAAGCATACGCTTGATGAATTTCTTTTCCCCTGCATACATGCAGACAGGTACATTCAAGATTAAAATACCGTCTATGTATGAATACGCATTCCATCACAGCCAGAGGAGATGCATACATGCCAATGGTCGACCCACTACATAGGATTCCAATAAAGGTAAGCCGCATGCTTCCATGGAGCGCGAGAAGAGTTACAGCGACGACTGCCCCAATAAATCCAACGTTCAGAACGCCCACTAGTTTCAACAGTTTAACCTGCATATTATCAAATGGAGAGAATGACTTGCATACACTTAAAATTGATGTTAACTTCTAAAATTCCTTGATTTGCAAGAAAAGTTCCACAATGTTGTGATCAAATTATCGTGCGAATCATATGACCGTCTAACACATTGAAGATAAATGATGCACACACACAGAGACTGAAATATGAGAAATTTGTCATACTTTCTTATCCCTTGGGGCGTAAATGAGAAAAAGAGTGACATAGGAAAACTGCAGCACAGCTCCATCACCATTAACCGTGAAGACAAGCAAGCCACCGGGGCTTAAGTAGTCCATAGAAGGACCATAGACTTGTGCTCAATAGAGTTGTTATTTAAGGATCCCCTTTAGAATTTTCCGTTGATTTCTTTGTCGCCACTCTGGTAAATGTCTTACTGCATCATCCATCAATTTCAAAAATTAAACGACCCAAACTAACTTTTTTATTAAGATGAAGCAAGTCTGTAGTAATGAAAAATACGTCATCTCTTAGCCATGAGATGCCTACATAAGTGTTATGTCACATTACCATGCAAAGAGCAAACAAGTAAAGGCCTAATAATGCATTTATCCTCTAGTGTTTCTCTTTATTGCATAAAAAAACAGTATTTTCAATTACACAATGGAAGCCTCTCCATGTTCTCTTCTTTACCTAATAAGAAGGCTTAGGGAAACATACTATCCAGTCTGTAGCTCAATGTAGTGGATTTCATTAACTAATGTCCTAAATACTAGTTAACAAGTCTAAAAAAACTTTTCATCCATTCGAAAATTTCATTAAAAAAATAACATCTCTATAAATATGTATAATTTTCTCGTTTTAACCTTAACTAGTGTTTTTGGGACCTTAGTTACATTTTCCTTATATAAAATATCTCATAGTTGCACTTTGTTATGAAAGAAAAAAAAAAAAAAAAGAAGAAAGAACTGTTTTACTCTAAACGGTGAGTTAAGCAAGTTCATTTTCTCGAAATTGAAAATTTCCTTTTTTCTTATTATTTTGTCAATTTCATCATAAAGATTAACCTCCACTATTACCGACCGCCACTTTCATTGGCTAGTGTCGACTGTCAACCTCCCACCTTCAATCTCTAAGCGCTACAAGTTAGCACAAACCATTAAAATGCTCAGGAAACCATTATGCCGAACAAATTAGGTCCTAAATAGTTAGACTTAGACATAACTAGCACTTGATCTTTCCTATAAACCATTTGTGTGCTATTTCATACGTGCGACCAATATTAGCATCAAAATGAGAAGTAATTAACTACAACTTCTTAACATTGTTCGTTTGGAAGTCAATACCTCACGGAAACTTGTTAAACTTGCCAAAGCTACGTACTACCAAAGTCCTAACTTTTGTGAAGTAGCATGTCAATGAATCACATAAATGAAATTTAATTAACATTTATATAAAATGGTAAAAGAAAAAATGTTAGCGGGTATAGAAAGACAATGATTAAGATTCAAAAGTATAAATATTTACATTTTTTTTCTTTTTCGTAAATCGTATAATCAATGGTGAAAATTTTTATTGAACTAAGCTAATTAGCACCGGGACACTCCATAAGCAACTCCATATTGGATGTTAATCTATCTTACCAAGAAAAAATCACAGAGACAGTGAACTTGAAGATTAAGAACAGTACAAAAAAAACAGGGAGTCGTATATTGTATTGTTTGATTACAAAATTTAGATATTGTTAGGAGTTTCGTATAAAGAAGTACAAGTTCCACTTACATGGGAGAAGCAAAAACCAGTATAGAAATCACGTTGCCTACAAAAATATAAATATATAAAGAAAAAAAAATACACGCTCACAAGATATATAACACGTAATTATAGATGAAGTATAATATATTAGCCAAATTGTAAATAATAATTAAAATTTTGATACCGACCAATAATTCCAATGATGACGCTGGGAGCTATGGAAAGAGAGAAACAGAGGGATGGTGAAGAGAAGGGACGTAGTTAGAGTATGTGTTGTGGACGATATATATATATATATATATGTACGCATGCTTTTATCATCCACAACACATACGTATGTATATATATGTATGTATGTATATGATTTGGTTGAGAGTGTTTAATTTTTGGTGTGAATAGATCGGTGAATTACACGTTCAGGCTAGTCACATATTGTGCATCCAATAGTTGGCATGTAGACCACCTGCTTCACTTTAGAATTAAAGTAGACACGAAAACTATTTAATGATAAATCTCTAGATTCCTAAAGCATTCTTTCATTCTTTATGATGAGTTTTAAAAACATATGGATATCAGCTGCCCACTATTAATGCCTCAATATCACTATTATTTACAATGATGGAGTATGTCAAGTAAATCTATTTCTAGTGATATCGCTATTAGTTTTTCATTGAGACGAATCGGGGATTAAATCCCTTTTTTCTTAAGTTGTAATATAGTTGACACTAAAAAAAAAAAAAATCTACTTACAAGCTATGAGAATTTGGCTCAATGTTTACTTGATTAACTCAATAACAATTTAGCTAAGTTCAAGTTCAAAAAGGTTCATGATATTTAATTTGATTAATGCATGAGTCAACCTAATCAAGTTTAAGTTAAGAACTTAAATTTTAGTCAAAAGCCAAGTTTGGATACTAATAATGCTTCAATTTTTTTTTTTTTAAAATAGAGTTTAAAGAAGTTTACTAGAATTAAACTCGAGATCACTTAAAACCATTTTAAGTTGAGTTTAAATTTAAAATTCTAAACTCAATTAAGTTTATGTATAGACTAGCCACCAAAAATTTCTAGTTATATTCAAACTCAAGTTTAACACTATATCATTTTAACTACACTTGTTCATAACCTTAATTTATAGTTTATTTAAGGCCATGTTTACAAAGAAGATAATTAGAAATGTACTTGTAATGTTACATTAGCATCCTAATCAACTCACCTTTTTTAAATAACTTTCTACTTTATAAAAGAGTATTTCACCAAAGTTATTTATCTTTTTTTTTAAATATTTTATTAGTCCAATAGTATTATTACTTTTCAAATTATTTAGACATTTTCAAGTATGAAAATTTTATTTCACTAATATTATATATTATAATATTAATTTATTTTTATTTTGGAAAAAATTTTAGAAAAACAAACAACAATAATTAAAAAAAAAAAACCATGATAAATTGCTATAGTTCATACTTACACATAGTAGCTTTAGTCCACGTTAGCACCAACAGCAACTTTATTAAAAGAAAAAAAAATAGTAAATAGCATGTTTCACCGATGGAAACTAAAACTTAAAATGGAAAGGTGCCCCTCTCGGAACGAGAGTTCTCTCTCTCGTTAGTTAGTAAGAGAGTTTTCACACCAACCGTGCGCATTCACCTAAAAATCCTTTCGTACTCAAATCTTTACAAAATTAATTACGCCGCTCCGTTCTTCTTCTTACGATCAGTATGTCATCACGTGGTATTCCACTATTAACTTGGTCTTCAATATTGTTTCAATGTATCGTTTTCATTTAATCTTCGAATATTGTCCATCATAGTGTAAACTTCTACTAATCGCTCTTTGTTTTCTCTCATATAGTTGTAGAAGATTTTTAGAATCAATATCAATAAGATCAATGATCTTACACCTTTCAATACTATATTGTAGTTCTTATTGAGATTCAATATCATTTAACTATATCTGAATCCCTCATCATGTAATCCAAAGCTTATTAAAGATATTTAGCAAAGTAGTTTAGAGTAATTACCTTTCTTTTTCTTATCTCCTCTATGTAGAGTTTAAATTTTCTTTCTTATACCTAAAAAGTTATAGCAATTACTAGCTCCTTCAGATTGTGATTTTTATATTTTATGTTGAAGTTGCTGCCAATATGTATCATACATACTCTCCATTTTGCATATAGAGGCTATCCTCCAATACTTGTCTTTCTTTGCTTTTGCTATACTCTTATGTTGGTCTAATATAATACATAGGATGAGATCATCATTACGCGATCCAAGAGGCACTACTTCAAGCAACAATTGAGTGCACGACAATCCTAGGACAGAATTTCTGATCTGTTCGATTTTCTTAGAAGATAAATATTTATCATGTTATATTTTATATGTTGTAATTGCCTATCCAGTAGTAATAATAATAATAATACACATCTATGGGTTTAGTTGTTTTTGTTATTCATCTTGCCAAGGAGTTCATATATATATTTGTATATAATTTTGATAATTTTGCATATGGCTACCCAGTAAATCAAATGAAAATAATATAATTAAGATAACTTTGTCGCCATAAAAAGTGTTGGATATTTCTTAGAACAGTATATAATGAAGAGATGATATTATTTTAGAAATATGTGTTATGTATAACAATTACAAAGCATTAGGGACATTACCTCCATCGTGTGCCTATGCTTGTGCTCTCATTTTTTTTATATCAGACAAATCAGAGGTTGGGGGTGTATTCAAGTGAAGAAAAAAAATATAGAATTTACCTTGGATTGTTATTAGATATTTTACAATGCATTTTTAAATAAAGCTATTTAATATAGTGTAACTTAGGGACTCATGAAAATGTTTTTCTTGAAATTTTAACAATTTCAATCCCCTTTTTTTTGGAGAAAAATTCTAATTATTTAACCTAATTCCCAGCTTTAAAAGAAGTTATACTCGGAAAAATGTGAACTATACCGATGTTATCGAAAAAATAAGGAGAAAAGGATTGATTAAGCAACATAAGCATTTTATGAGGGAAACTACAAAAAGGTTTACATAATTTAAAGAAATTTATAAAATATCACAAGCAGAGCTACAAATTACGGGACAATGGAGGCAATAAAAAAATTTCACAAAAGCCATAGAGTAAGTTCTCAAAATTTGAAGACAGTTACGGATTACAAGCAGAATTATGGGGGCAAAGCATATTTATCAGGATATTTAAGTAAATTCATAATTCCAGAAGGGATGTTAGCAAAAATAAGATTAAGACCTGAATGCTTATAATTTTCTTTTCTAAAAGGAGAGTTTGGAACAGTAGCGAAAATCATGAAATATAAATCAGAATTATTATTTTAAACAAAGCTACGAGTTTCAAAGCAAAACGGCAAATTTATAGTAAAATGATGAATTTCATAAAACAATTATGAACTATTTTTCTAGTAGCAAATGTATGAAAAAAATGTAGCATTTGCAATTTTCTTTTTAAAGCTGTTGAATAAAGCAAAAACACAATTTCATATTGTCATGACAAACTTCAGATTTTAAAAACTATCTTGGCATGAGATTTTCTTGATAATGTGCAAGAAAATTCCCAAATTTAAGAAATTTAAGAAGAATGATTTCTTTTTCAATACAATCTACAATTAATTAGAGGAGAATATCATAAAAATATAATAAGAGAAAAGATAAATTTAATTGTGAACGTTCGAAATTCTTATTTGAGATTGCCAATTACCTCCATTAAAATTTCGTTAAGAGTTAACGGGTCCTCACAATAATTAATTTAGTGAAATAATATTACTAGATATAAAATGCATTAATATAGTAAATATATTGAAATTTAAAAGAGATTAAAAAAGTATGAATAAATCAAAATTGTTAAGTGTAAACATGGTGGATTCTGAATCCATGGTTGATCGCCATGGAACATGCTACGAGCTACCACCCACCACCAACAAAAATACAAATTTCTTATGTTACCTTCAAATAGGACAACCGAGATATATGACTAAACTAAAAGCAAGTAGAAATTTTTTTTTTTCTTTTTTCTCTTTTTTAGGGTGGTGAACAACAACCATCACTTGTTTGATGGAGGTCCAACCACTATATTTTTAACAATACTATTTTATTAAATTGATTTTTGTTTGCTTATTAGAAGCTGATGACTCATGAGATAATATTTAACAAAGCTAGAGGAGTAACTAAACTAAAAGAAAAGGTTCTAGGAGATTGATGTTTCAAATAGAAAAATAGAAGGTTAAAAACTCAAAACGTAAACAATGAAAAATAATATTTCTATTAAAAGAAAAAAAAAAGTGTTACATAAATGTCATACTTGATCAAACATCAAACCTTGGAAAATGTTTTGAAATTTTAACTATTAAGAGAAGATGTTATGGAATTGACGGTCGATTACAAATTTATTAATCATTATTAGTTACCAACTTGTAGGGGTGAATGGGTAACCTTTACATATAGAGTAAGTATCAATACTCTATTCAATCGGATAAGTTTCAAATATATATTAAGATCATATGATAGTTTCGAGTATTAATTTTCCAAAACTTTCTCAGACAATACGAGTGTGGCCTTTTCATATCTTATACCCACCTATAACCTATACTCTAACATATACAAGATACATGTTCTATGGTATTATATAACCATTATTTAAAATATATTGAGTGATATAATATATATTAATAAATGAAAAAGAACCATATATTTTTTTAACCAAGAAAACTAAAAGAATAAAAAGAATATTATACTAATTTTAAAAGGAAAGGTTCAAACTCACTAATACATTGAACTTCAAGAGGCAATATTAATTATAAGTTCTAAAGAACTTATACTTTTTTTTTATATATGTAACCTCATTCATTTAATATTTAATTGTTTTGGTAATAAAGAATACCATTTAACATTCAAGATAAGATACACGTAATGTTTAGAAAATAATATTTTAGTATGAAAAGAAAAAGAATAATCGAAATTGGTATAAAAGGACATGTAAAGTTGAAATTTATAAGAAGATGTTAATAAAGGATTTTCATCCTTACAATTAGGTACACAAAATGATGTTGACTTGTCCTAAATGAAAGTCACATCAAATGTAATGATTATACTCCTAATTGAGCCGAGCTGTAGCTCTTACTTGATTAGCACTACATGACTAGCACTTCTACTATATACCTTTTGTTAGAGCTTTAATAGCTCACTTAGTTCTTCCAACCAACACTTTCTAGGATTGAATCACCAAGGCTTAGCTCCTTAAGTTGAAATATTCGAATATCAAAATAAGGGCACAAATAATTCAACAATTATCCAAACAATAACTACTCAACCACCCACTTCTCTCAATGATTTGTAGATGGCTATATCCAAGAGATGCCACATGTCATTAGTAGTTCAACTGCCTTCTAATACAGTTATTAAATAAAAGTCTATAAATATAGGAGAACAACCTCTGTAAGAACTCTTTACGCACTTTGTTCACTCAATTACTTACTTCCTTCCTTTATACTTAAACACAAACCTGACTGGTAATGAAGTAGCTATGCTAGACTAACTCTGATACCCCCAAAGCTTAACTTTTGTTCCTTTTGCAGATCTCGAACACCAACCTAAGTTCAAATAATAACAACATTGATGGAATCCATCATTTTTCTTCATAGTTCAATACTAAACACAACATAACACTAAATCACAACTCTAAACAACTACTTCTACTTTAGACTTCAAGATAACCACATACAACACTACACTTCTCACCATGGTAGCTAAACACAACTCAAATACTTTGTTTTCACCATTCAAAATGAAGGAACACTTCACACGTTCCACTAAGTAGCTCTCCTAAACAATTGCCAAGAAGAAGGAGATCCAAAATAGAGGAAGAAAGGCAGTAAGCTTTCAGCCCAAAGATCAGCTATAGATAGACCTTAGCAAAGATAGGTTTCTAAGCCAAAGAAGCAACAGCTGTTACCTTGAGCTAATAATCCATTCAGAATCCTAAAGAAAATTAGCGATAATGTCTATGAGTTAGAATTACCCGAAGGATATGGTGTATTCCAGAGTTTCATTGTGGTCAATGTGACTCTATATGCTCTAGATGAAGCTGAGCCCAATGTTTTGAAGTCAAATCTTCAACAACCCTAGGGTGCTTATGGGAATCCTACTCTTCTCTATCTTCACTAACTTTTACACATCATATACTAAGCTCCGAACCATTCACCCAAGGTTATCTTTAAGGCTTTAATGATTAGCCATAAGTAATCTACATGGCTAGTCAATCGAGGATTAACAAATGTATGTCCAAAACTTTCTCCTACATCACCCGCTAAGCTACTCCTCCCTCACTTAAGTTACCGAGTTCATCCTAGAGTTCCTTCTTTATGGGTTCTTATAGTTAAATAGGCTTTAAGTTTCCTTTTGCTCTTATCTAGTTCCTCAGGAAAGAATTAGTGGTTAATGTACTCAATACAGTGTTTGTGAGTCATATTTAATATTGGAGTAAGTCTATAAGTGAGTCTTAGTGAATTGTATCATTAACTCAGCTTTTGGGATTGTTTCTGGCTTTCCATCTCACTTTCTTCTCTATGAAGAGGATCTACCTTCACCTCTTCAATAAGGTCTAGTGACTAACTAAGCTCTTGAGCACATCAACTTGATCACCTTAAAGAAAGTTAAGATCTTTTGTGCTACCACCACTTCTGCTTGATTGTAGTTCCTACATGTAAGTGAGATGAAAGTGTAGTGGGCCTAGGATTCTTTATGTTATCACTACTTCTTCTTGACAATAGCTCCTAAATGTGAGCAAGAAGGAAGCATGGTAAACAATCATTTCTTAATGGAGTTCTCTAGCCCATATGTTGGCTATTCATGGGGGGAGATAATCCTAACACTAGAAGATGTGCACATACTTTTGAAGTTATGTGACTTTAGATGGACTAGCACCACCGTTATCTGTAATGCCCTAGGCCAAAAGTAATGAATAAACCAAGCCAATAAGCACAAATGAGCCCATTAATCACTTGACCCAAAAGTTACAATCTTGTATTGACAAAGTAATCATCACCATGACTTTATAAGCTAGTATTAGAACCTCCCATAATTTATGAAGGACACTTAACCACTGGGTATCCAATCTCCAACCTCCCCTTCCCCCCCTCTTTCCCCTTTTTCCCCTCCTTTTAAACATACAACGTTCTCGTTGTGAGACCTTACAATTGGGTGTAAATCTTCCCCCTTTTGGGTTTACGATTCAGGCCGCCCTCTACTTATAAATCATCCTAAAAGCATGTGAAGAGCCACATCTTAGTGACATTCCCCACCATGGTTGTCAAAATCGCGATTCTACTGTTCCTTTGAACATATAGAATTATACATAATCAACAAAATTACAAGCTTATAAAGTGGTACATCAAAATTCATAATATTATCAAAAGTTTGTATCTATATGACTTTCTATTCGCTTTAACTAAGAAAAATACCTTCAAATCATAAACTCATAGAATCGTATAGTTAACTCATAATTTTAACAACTATGCTCCCTACCCTCCTTAAACCTCGTCTCAAAATTGGAGCTAAACCTGAATCGTCTACCTGTTGGTAAGGGCTCGACTTCGATACTATTTGTAACGCTTTGAGTCAAAAGTAATGAATAAATCAAACCAACAAACACAAATGAGTCCATTAATCACTTAGCCTAAAAGTTGCAACCTTGTATTGAGAAGGTATTCACTAGCTAGTTGCAATGTTCATTTACCCATTAGGAATTAGGAGTGTACATGGTAAAAGCCAAAACAATGCGAAATGGAACAATTAAACTCAACAACTCAAGAGGTCCACAACTTTCTAGGCCTACACCAAAAATTACAGTTACAATCTACAAATACGAACCATACCTTGAGAATTTACATTCGAAAACAATAGAAAACAACTATGAGAGAGCAAAAATTGGAGCTAAAATAAAAAAGACATGATTAAAACAAGTTTAAGTCAAAATCGAGAATTATAACGAGAATAATAATAAGTTTAGTAAGCAATTGCTCCTTTTCTTAGTTGTACTCTTTCTTGGTTATTACAAGCGATCCTGACTTGCCTGCAAATTATTACGACCTGTAGTATGTCATGGTCGAGTGAATACTCTTATTACTATTATGCTTGTTATTTACCTGCAGAGTAGTTGCACTAGATCAAGATAATAATTGGTATACTTAGGGGTTTTATGAATTGCATGTACATGGAATTGTGTGCTTGTTGTGTTAAGACACATTAATATAAGATAATAAATTTGTTTACTTTTTAGCTATCATAGTATGCCTGTTGCAATTGTCTGATGATATTCATTGGTTACTAAAATATACCATAGTTAACAATATTTGGTTATAACTAAACTAGATCATGCATGGTGTGATTTATATCATATAAATGTTAGCCATCGCATAATGCGTGTAGGATGGAGGGGTATCGCAAGGATCATGATATTTATTATATGAGTTATTTGTATAGTGCATAGGTGCAACAAGGCCACACCCTAACCTATGGGCTCACTAGACACTAGAAACACCAACCACATAACTAAGGGCCATGTTCTAGATTCCAGTGCATTGAGATGACTAGACTACACACACTACTTACATCCACACTCTCGGCTTAAGGATTGAGAACTTGAAATTAATAATATCTAAAGAAACTGTATGAGAAGAAAGAACAAAGTGAATGTAAGACAGGGGTGTGATTAGTAGCCAAGGGCACTTGGAACTTGGGTTTGGTGGTTTGAGTAACTCCAACCTTCGCTTCAAGAGTGAAATCCCAAGCTATATGTTTGCATTCATATGGTTGTATAATCTAACTTGTTTGATTATTTCATGAAGATGTAGTAAGAGGGATCACTCACTAAGTTAGTTAAAAGCTTACACCTCTTTGTCTTATATTGTAAGATGATGGTTAGTGTTGGGAGTTAAGATATGAGAGATGAGGAAGAGTGACTGAAAGAATGACTGCTATTATAGGCTCAGTTGAGAAGATTTGAATGTGTTATGTAACATTTAGCTAAAGACTCCCTAGGACTTGTTTATGTATTTTGTGTCATACTTGATATATTTTGATGGGATGATGCTCCCATTTATGTTTATTATGAATGATGTTTATATAATCCTGTTAATTAATAAATTCTTATTGTTCTGATATATTTGAGAGTGTACACTTAGAAAGTTACTTGTATTAGAAAGATGCCTTATATATTGTGTTGAGGGTTTTGGACTATTCGTAAGGCTAATCCAAGATGCTTGTTATGATAAGAATATGAAAACAACAATATGCTTAGGATTAGAATATTCTTAAATAATTATGATAATATAAATATGAAAATATGTTGATCCACATGCTTCAGAAACATATATGTGCGCAATGAGTGCATACGTGCATACAGAAATATATATATATATTAATATGTTATTTAAATAATTATTTTTTGTGGTTGTTTTTATTTTATTGTTCTTTTTTCTTCTTATTACTTTAACAACATATGATATAAGACAAAAGAGGAAAAACATATTACTTAGTTTTTGTGTTCAATGCTAACCATGCTTAAATCTTTCGATTTCTTTTTCCTAAATAATATTACATATTACAATGAAAGAGGAAGTGTTGGAACCACATCTATTTCATTGAAAGACTATTACGTTACTAGGCTATTGGATAATTTGCCTTGGTTTTATCAATTAATTGAAATTGGGTTAAGCTTGTGGAAAGGGGAAAAAATGTAGCCCTCTTGCTAGTGGGCTTTACATGGGAGCTTAATGAATTTTGGTAAAGCATGCTCAATTGGTCTAGCATAAACTTGTATTATTAGGCTTTTGGTCTAATGGGCTTCTCAATTAGAATTGAACTGTACAACATGTGAGTTAGATTAAATTTTGAATTTAATATATTATATATATATTCTATATTAAATTTTAAATAAGTCGATTCTAGCCTATTTGACTCCATACCCCCTTCAAAGTTAATTATTCAAAATAAATTACTATCATATCCTCTTATATAAATTGTTAATAATTGCCACAAAGGAAGAGAAAAGCCTTTATAATTTATAGATTGATTAATGTGTACGTAGTCTTAATCCTTTTCTTAAGCCAAGAGTTTCTCTATGTATGTGTACACAAATAAGTTTGCATGCACACATGTGTGTATATATATGTCTATTCAATATATAATGTATATTCATTATAAATATAATATATAAAGCATATCTATGACTCTCATCTCATAAGATATCAAATTCTAAATAACTACCCATGGAAATAATAATCTAAATTATGAAGCATACATAGTTGAATCAAGAAAAGAATAAAAATTAATTAAATCTAATAAAAATTATGTCACATGAATAAATCTAGGTTTCACAAGACCTAGTTATCAAAGATCTACTCTCTTTATATCGTAAAGTAATAATCAAAAATCAAAATAATAAAGAATTGTAGAAGAGAAAATCATGAAATCTACATAAGAATGAATCTTAAAGTCTTGGTAGTCTTGATAGTCTTTTGCTCCCTTGAGAGTTCTTGACTTAAAGAACTCTCCAAAAGTCGTCTCATTAGTTCTCCTATGAAAACCCTAAAGAGGCCTTATATAGAAAACAACAAAATAAAGTCTGTGTAAACAATATGATCAAGGACACAACCACACGACCATGTCCTTTGGTCTTGTACTTAACTATCATTCCTTCACATTTTCTTTCTTTTATTTTTTTCAAAACTGGAAATGACACAATTGAGGACATGGTCATGTCAATGGCTGTCATACTTGAAAATTAGCTCCAAATTTGCCTTGAAATGACACAGTCATGTCATTTAGTTGTATCAATCTTTAAACCTTCATAACTTACTCGTTTTAGCTCTGATTTGGGTGAAACCTATTTCTATCTTCTTGTTTTCTTGCAAAGATCATTTCAAAACCTAGAAAACAAAATTATACTTAATTAAGTATCATTATCTAAAAATAAACTCAAATTTTAAGGAAAAATCATGAAAAACCACCACATAAAATATGTCTAATTTAAGGCTTATCAAACTACCAGGGATCAAACCTAAGTTGCTCATGTGACAGGCAGGAATACTCACCACTATACTACAATGACACCAAAAACTTGATGTTAGGTAAGCGTACCTATCAAATTTATTGTAAGTGAATTAAGTCCAAATGTCGATCCTTCAAGAATTTTGACTACTAATACTTACTAGATCTCTATTATCTAACCTACAAATTCAAGTTTGAGAATTTAAAGAATCCAAAATTAATTGCAGTAAATAGTATGATATGGATTCATAGATGAACATACGGACCCAATATCACATGTAACCTAAAGGAGGTAAGTTTAAGCCACGAGATGGCTAGAAAAGTAAATAATAGTCGAGGGATGAGTAGGGGTTCCTGTACACTGACGATAAAAATGATGCACCAACGCCCAACATTAGCTTGGGTCACACTTGATATGACGTACAAGTATGGCCGGAGGTCACTCAGTACTAGTCTACACTCAAATAAGTTAGATAAGAGCAGCTTAAGAGTAAGCAAAAAGGACACTTAGCTCAAGGAGTAAAAAGTTCAGTGTATTATTCTCTATGTATATATTCTGTGTATACATTATGCATGTATTTATAATACCCTGTTGGGGTAAGTCCTAAATAATAGAAAATTATATAAATGGATCCCTAGTGGCTAAGAAAAGGAAGATAATTTACAAGGAAAAACAATTAGTTGTGCAAAAAGAATGTTTACTATCAGAAAGGATAGTACGGATGTTAGAAATGATACCGTGCACACGTTTCACTCAATCTGTAGTCTTAATAATGCTACGGGCTGAGCAAGAGTAAGCCTCTAATCAAGTCTGTTTAGCGTCGGCAATTCGAAACCTTAATAGCTAGGGCTAGGGAGCGACTTACATTCGGGTCAACCACGGATGGTCAACTCATTAGAATTGTTAGCTCGGCCTCGATACTGTAGAGATGGTTGTAATCTTGATTGCGCACTTGGACTAGGGTGTTTCGGAGGGGTCAGCTCTACACATCGGCTAATCACCTCGGTAACTTCTTGGAGGGTGTGGAGACTAAAATAACTCAATAGGTCGAGCTAGGGAAAACACTGCTCCTCAACGGTTAACTCTCCTTAGACGGCTCGACGAACTATGTGAGAAAGTCCCCAGGCTCAAGAGTGAGTGATCAGTCCTTAATCCCTATCATAGTAAGTTATCGCTAATTAAGAATTGTAAAATTATAAACTACTTCAAGATTCACAAACCGTATTTAGTTTTTTGCTTTCCCTAAATCTAACATGTGATTTCCCTTAAAAATAATTTAATTTATTCTTTAATTTTTCTTGACCAGAAGAATTCTCTACTAAAATTAATTATTTTCTTAAGCCAATTAACCTTTATTTTAAAATCACCTATTAGAATATCTTATCAATAACATGACCTAAGATCGAGTATTATATAACAGATTGTCTATACTATAATCCAAAATTCCGGAAAAATTTTGCAAATTATCTCTAATCTTACAACAATCATCATCAATCATGCCTAGATCTAATCCACTAGGTAGGATTAAAATCCACATGGATAAAATCAAACTTCTTTTGTTATAAAATTTGTCAAAGATTAGAAAGTTTTGTAATTTATTTTTAAGGAGTTTTCAATCAAGCTATTAAGGATTAAAAGATTCATATATTGACAGCAAAGTTTACCTTACATATACGTTTGAAGTACTCAAAGAAAGGAAAAGGAATCTTACCTTTTTTGCAGCATGTGTATTTTGGAAAGGATCTCACAAATATAGAAGGTCAACAAAAAGATAATTCATAAGATAATTTTACAAAGAAAAAGCTCAGAATAATTTCTTTAAGGGCTTCCTTAAATCAAGCCTCTAGCCGTTGCAAATTTAAGTACATAAAGGAGGCAATACCTTCATAAATGAAAGGGGAAAAAAGACGAAAGAAAATCTACTATCATTCTAAAGAATTGTGAACAATTCGATTTTGAGAACAAAAGATCAATAAGAAGCTTACATAATTTTCTTTATTCTAGTTCTTATTTGTTGCGAAACCATTTCTTTTATTTTTCTCATTGCTTTTTGTAATCTTAATATAAATATTGTTTTAGAGAGATTTTTAATTTATGTAGTTCTAAGTATTAGCTTAGGAGTAAGGCTAAGTGAGTTAGAGTAAAGAATACTGTTTGTAACCTTTCTCTAGATATTGGATATTGTGGATAGTGAAACAACTTCAGAAAAGTCAACCAGGTCCCTAATAGTAAGGTTGGAATAACGCAGTAGGTACAAGACCGAAACACTATAATTCATTTGGCTGATTTTCTATCTCTCATCTCTTTAATTTTGTGCACTTTACCTATATTTGTTGTCCATTTACCTTCTAACCAATAAATTAAGTCATCAAGGGGATAAGTTTTATTCAAGTATCACATTTGTTTAAAATTTGATATATAACCAATTCACCCCCCCTCTTGGTTACTTAATTGGGATCTACATTGTCATTGGGTTCAGTATCTTCAGAACAAGTAGGCTAAAGAGATACTCTTGATTGTCAAATGAAATTCAAGTGATAAGATGATTAAAGGATGTAAGGGCTTTGCAGCAATTCCTCTAATTAGGTTCAACACTTGAATTAAGCCCTTTTAGGCTTTAGTTCAAAAACCGACACTTGAGTCTATTACGGTTAACTTCCATTAACCCTACATCCTTTTAGCTGATAAAGTGGCCCAACTATTAGACGTCACATCTCTATGGTATAAAAGGATAACCACCTCTATCATCAAAGGGATACTTGGCAAATCTCGAACAACCAAGGAATTCGTCTACCGCCAAGTTCAAAAATTAAAGGAAAAGGTAAAGATGAAGGAAAGAGAATAAAATCGAGTTAGAACCACACCAAAGAAACCAAGAGAAGGAGAACGAAATCTGAAAGCCCAATGCAAAGAATATCAACAAAGGATAAAGGCTTTGGAAGCATAGCTCAAGAAGGCTAGGGGTAAAATTCAGGGGTTAAAGGCCTTTAAGATTCAGAAGAGGAAAGAGGATGAAGCTGGGCGAAGTCATTGCTAGAAGAAGAGACTTTAGGCCTTAGGAATTTTCTTTTTGTAATAAAATGACAAACAATGTAAGGCTTACAGATTGCGAGAATTAATAAGAGTGAAGTATTTTGCCACATAATGAATCTCTTGCCAAACTTAAAATTCTTTACATCCATGTACCACGCATTCTTACATTTGTGAATTTATTTCTTTCCTTTCAAAAAAGAAAAAACAGAAAAAAATATTTGTGCTAACTTGTTAAGAAGCAATCTTTCTAGGTTACAAAGTTAGCTCTCAAATATCAAGCCTTTCAAAGAAATCCAATTCGAACCCACTTTCAGACCAAGGGATTTAAGCCAGCCAATTGCACCACACATTGATTGAGTGCATGATAATCCTAGGCTAACACTCAAAACTACAGAGATTAAAAATCTCTCTAAAATAATATTTATATCAAGATTACAAAAAGCAATGAGGAAAATAAAAGAAATGGTTCTTTGATAGATAAGAACTAGTATAAAGAAAATTATGTAAGCTTATGATCAATCTTATGTTCTCATAATCAGATTGTTTGTAGTTCTTTAGAATGATAACAAATTTTCTTTTGTCTTTTTTCCCCTTTCATCTATGAAGGTCTTGCCTCCTTTATATACTTGAAAATAGCTAGAGGCTTGATTTAAGGAAGCCCTTAAAGAAATTATTCTAAGCTTTTACTTTGCAAAAATACCTTGTAAATTATCTCTTTATTGACCTTCTATATTTGTGAGATCATTTCCATAATACATGTGCTGCAAAAGAGATGAGATGCCCTTTCCTTTCTCTAAGTACTCCAAACATATATGTAAGATAAACTTTGCTATCAATATATGAATCTTTTAATCCCTGATAGCTTGATGGAAATCTCATTAAAAATAAATTACAAAACTTTCCAATCTTTAACAAATTTTATAACAAGAGAAGTTTGATTTTATCCCCGTAGATTATAATCCTACTTAGTGGAACGTACTAAATATATTTAGTAAATGAAGCCAAGTCTTCTTTTAAGTCTTAATCGGTGATTCTTATATCTTAATCATATTCCTTGTTTCCAATTCTTGTACCTTCTTATTAGTCCTCTAATTGATCTTTTGATAGATATTAGAGGACTTTGTTTAACATACCTGAGAAACTGATAAACACATATAGCAATATCCGATCAAGTTAAACATGCATACTACACGTAGTTATCATCAAAACATAATGAAGAGATTAATAGATGGGTAGCCATATTTTCAAGTAACTAGATCTATTCTTCAAAGGATTTGATGAGATCATACTGTTGTGTGAACTTAGCCCAATTGAAGTATAGCTGGTGGCTTCTCATGTGACTAACGAACTAGACCATGAGTAAGGCCATGTTGGTTTTCAAATCCCCAAACTTCTTATTGTTAAGATGGTTCATTGAACAAATCTACTTAGCAAAGAGGGTAAGTGTATAAGACTTTCCTTCCAAGAATTGAGATACCAATTTGGCTACCCTAAAGTGAATACGGCATGCTCCATAGTTGTTAAGATAGTGATACAAATATACAATTCTATGAGTTTATAATTTTATGATGTTTTTCTTAATTAAAATAGATGTAAAATCATGTAAGTATAGATTTTTCGTAAAATTAAGAATTTTAATGTACGATTCTATAAGCTTACCATTTTATCAATTTTGCACAATTCTATACAATTTTACCGATTTTACATGCTTAAAGTAACAGTAGAATTGCAATTTTGATAACTATGGCGTGCTCTATTTGGGAATAAAATGACACCAAATATCATTAAGATATAAGCGTTTACCTGATGTTGGTGCTAAGTTTCCCAATCCGCATAGAAGATGTCTCATTTCTCCTGATATTTCAGTTCATAAAGAACCACATAATAATATCATTCATCCTAAGGGCTTTCCCCTTAACTAGAACCCGGTTTATTTCTATTTTCCTTACCCTCAATAGTTCGCTAAAAATTTTTGGTGCAACAACCTTAAGATCTGGTACATAAATATCATCAATGATAGGCGAAGCCCAGAGTAATTGGGAGTATTCTTCAATGGTTGGGCTTAGCTAGTATGAGCCAAAATAGAAGGCAACGTTTTCGGGCTCCCAAAAATGTACAAAGGCCAGTATCAAAGTGACATCCGGAGTGATACTCTGTAAGGATAGAATGGGTCCAACCTTGCTCTTTATGAATTTCTACTTATCTGAGCTAGAGAGTTGAAGCCAATTCTCTAGTGAATTCTAATGCTCATGAGGCAAGTGGACATGGATCTCTTCAAAAGTATCTTAGACAGAGCTACCTATTTCTACAAAAGAAAATGTTACATCAAAACCTATTATAGTCTTTACATGTAATCTTTTCAAGGATATTTACAATGGATCTGTTACAAGAGTCATTACAAAGGAAAAAAAAAAGAATATATATATGTATATATATATATATATACATATATATATGTTTTTCGTTGGGCTTGTCACATTACAGGTTCTTGCTAATCTTTGAAAAGAGGTTTCATACATGCAGAAGAGTGGGTTTTAAAGATTCTCAAGTTCTGTGACCTCACACATTTTCTAAGAAACGGTTCCTTGGTCACATTAAAACTTTAGTAGGGTGGCCTAATCTGCCCTGAAAAGTGGTTAACCTATAACATCCAAAACTTACACTATAATCTCCCCCCCCCCCCCTATGATAGCTTCTTTCTAATTGTATCTACTATACATTTCATGATTCAAGTATTAAAACCTCCCTCCTATAAGTTAGTTGCAATAAATGGGTTAATATAACTATTTATACTTAAAAAATATATTTATATGGATAAATTATAATATAACTTAGGTAATTTGAAAAATAAATCTAACTTCGAAAGGTTTAAATGGCTAGCCCTCTTAACGGTCTCTAGTAGAGTTGCCAAGCTATCAAGCATGAAATTTTTAGTTTTTATTCATTTTCCTTAATTTGATTCAAACTAAACCACAATAGGAATCAAGTTACTAGGCCTCTGATCTACAACGGAACCCAAGGATTGGAAGGGCTAGCAAGGCGAATCCTGCTGCTCCAGCTGACTCCTGCTGCTCCAGCTAACTCCTGCCGAAGCCGAATATCTCTTTGTCGAGTTACTCTATATATCGAACCAAATGACTGCCCATCTCATTAAAGTATGCCGAATTGTAGATTGCTGGGATAACAGCCAGGCCGTTCTCGAGCACTCACTCACATCCGAGCCAACCAATTACTTAGCCTCACCTTTGCCAAGGTGCCAAAAGATAGACCCCGAACTAATCTTTAGTCACCCTTGTTCAAACCAATAATTTGATCATACTTTTTTGCCTGCATTCTCCAACGACCTCGCCAATGTATCACCACCACGTATATAAGACCACATTTAAAATCTATCACACTAATCATTACTTTCCTTGAATATTCATTTTTACCCTTTTGTATTCTTATACATTACTTCTTTAAGGTAATACACTTTTTTTCTTTTCCTTTTTAGGCATGTTGCCCTAAATTCTCAGGTATAAATACCCTTTATATTTGTAGCTATAAACATTAGATTTGAACATTAATACACTTGACATTTTCCTCTCACAAACACTACTTTGTTTATATTCATTTCATTTTTATACTAACCCTTAAGCAAGGCTAGGTGGTGAGTAACCTCATCGAATCATCTCATGCGTCATATTGAGTTGTGTCATGAGTCTTCAAAAGTTTTATTGGTACGTCATATCCATTGGAGCTATTCGTGGGTTTTTGCTTACTTTTCATTCGCATTTTTCCTTTCACATATTCCCCATCACTTCCTTTTCAAGCTTTCAACAAGCTTGGAGCCATTCAGCGACCGACCTTATCTATTCTTAGTTACGATTCTTACTATCTTGGTATCAAAGTAGGCGTTTTGTTTGAGTTGCAATTTGTTTTTGAAGTTCTATTTATACTCTGTTTTGCGTGTGTAAAATAGAGTAAGTTATTGTGTTCATCTTAGCTGTTGTGTTTACTGGTTGTTTAGTTTTTGGTTTAGAGAAATGATGAATCTAAGTGTAAACGTTGGTGTTGGAGATGACAACAGTGGAGTCGTCCACCATGGCCAATAATCTCAAGGAACTCCTAAGAGTACTAACAAGAGACTTGATGAGATGGCTAACTTCTTGGTAAATTTGATCCTAGTTGTTCATATATTGGCTTACGATCGATTGAGGCTACACAAAACACCCAACAAGTTGCTTAACTTGTTAAAGGTCAGAACTTAACTCAACAACTTCAAGGTGGAGGAGTAGGCGGATAAGTAAAACAAAGGATAAACTTAAGAGAATTAGATGAAGAGGACAGGGAAGGGTATTTTGAAGAAGAGCAAGCTCAAGCCTCAAGAGCATATGACCGTGTGAAGTTTCAGATTCTAAGCTTCAATGGATCTGAGAGTACTGATGAATACTTAGAATGAGAAGAGAAAGTAGAGCGTGCTTTTTACTATTATCAGTACGAGGATTACAAAAAAGTAAGAACTACTGCCATTGAATTCTCTGGATATGCCGCCATGTGGTAAAATAATTTCTAGGCTATGAGGAGGCGAGAAGGCTACCGAAAGATTAATACTTGGCCCAAAATGAAAAGAATACTAAGAAATAAATTTGTGCTGGATACTTATCTGTAAAACACTTTTACTCGACTTCAGGAGCTGAGACAAGGAGCTTAAATAGTCAATAAGTATGTCTAAGAATTCTAAATTAGTGCAAATCGTGAGTAAGAATAGATAAGACCAATCGTTGGAGTTGTCTAAGCTTACAGAAATCTTGAAAAGAAGTGATGGGGTATGTGTGAAAGGACAAATGCAGATTAAGGATAAGCAAAAACCCACAGATAGCTCTAGAGGATACGGCGCACCAATGGAACTTCCGAGGACTCACGACACAATTCGATATGATGCACTAATTGGTCTGATGAGGTTTCTTGCCATTTAATCTTGCTCAAGGGTTAGGATAAAAGTGATGTCGAGAGTAAACAACAGTTCTTACGTAAGGAAGAAAATACAAACTGTAATAATTGTAGTCTGGTTCTAATCTTTACAGCTACAAGTATAGGGGTATTTATACCCATAAGTTAGAGCAACTTGCCTAAAAAGGAAAAGACAAAAAGAATATTTCTTAAGGAAGTAATGTACAAGATATAAAAGAGTAAAAATGAATATATAAGGAAAGTAATCATTGGTACAATGGATTCTATACATGATATTGTACACATGGTGATGCTATTAGAAGATGAAGACAAAAAAGTACAAATAGCTTGCTTACCCGAACAGGGGTGGTTTAGTAAGTCCAAACTCTTTCTCTCGGCATCTTACCAAGGATGCAGCCAAGTAAGTAATTGGCCAAGCATGTATGAGAATAAAGATGGACTGTTGTCTCAGCCTTCTGCTTCTCGGCACACAACATGCAAGAAATAGGTAGTCACTTGGCTCGATAGGTAGAATGCGTCTGCAAGTAGATACTTGGCTTTTGCATGAGTCAACTAAAATGAGAGGATTCATCTTACCAATTCCTCTAGTCCTTGGGCTTGGTTGTAGGTCAGTGGTTCGGTAGCCTGATTCCCATTATTCCCTTCGGGTTATTTTGGATTTGGGATCAAATCCAAATGGTTTTCGTTCAGCTCTTCATTAGGGTGATACGAACTGAGGTCGACAATGTTAAAGGCGTCAGAAACCCGATAGTCCTCGAGCAACTCTAATTTGTAGGCATTGTCATTAATCTTCTGGAGGATTTTGAAAGGTCCTTCAGCTCTTATAGATAATTTGTTCCTCCTCTTGTTCAGGAATCATTCCTTGCTGAGGTGCAACCATACCAAGTCTCCTGACTGGAATTGTTTAACCATTCTACCCTTGGTCTTCTCTCGTATTCTTCTAGTAGCTTGGTCAATGTGCCAAGTGACTCTATCATAGATGTACTAGACGAATTATGCTCAAGCTCTTGCGTCAGGGTCTTCTTGCGCGAATACAGGTACAGGGGTGTGGTCGAGGGGCAACTCGGGATTAAAACCATAGACCACTTCGAAGGGTATTTGCTTAGTGGTGTCATGCACTGTGCAGTTATAAGTGAATTCGTCCACTGGCAAGCAGACGTCCCAATTTAGCCAAGTTCTTTCCCATTGTAGCTCGGAGTAGTGATCCCAAAATGTGATTAACTACCTCCATTTGGCCATTAGTTTGGAGGTGACAGGAAGTATTGAATAGTAGTTTGGTCCCCATCCGATGCCACAAGGTCCTCCAAAAATGGTTCAAGAACTTTAGAATCTTGTCGGAGACTACACTTTTCGACATGCCATGTAATCGTACAATCTCCTGCAAGAAAAGAGAAGCAATAGCCGAAGCATCATTAGTTTTTAAGCAGGGTACAAAGTGTGCCATTTTACTAAAACAATCTACAATGACCATTATAAAATCTTTGCCTCGAAAAGTTCGTAGTAGTCTGAGAATAAAGTCCATGCTCAATTCAGTCCATGGCTTCGTCGGGATAAGTAAAGGCATTGCTTTCCCTTACTTAGCTCGGTACTTAGCCCTCTTGCACAATGCACAGCTGTTGACAACTCAGTATACATCTCTCCTCATCCTTGGCTAGAAGAATCGACCACTCAACAGTTCACAGGTCTTTCTTTCTCCAAAATGTCTAAAGAGTCCTCCTCTATGGACTTCCTTGATCAGCAGCTCCCTTAGGGAACAAGTCAGTATGCGTAGTTTTCTACCTCAGAACAAGTAACCATCCTCCACATGATACTCATCCACTATCTCCATCAACGCATCACTTGATTATGGGTCCAAAGTATGTATCCTTAGAATACTATTTTTTGATACTTGTAAACTCAAATAGCTTAATCTTCAGTTCGGTTAAAAGCGCATGTTTCCTTGAAAGAGCATCTACAATTACGTTGCTCTTTCCCTACTTGTATTTTATTACAAAATTGAATTCTTCAAGGAATTTAACCCATCTCACCTACCGCTTCGATAACTTCATCTAACTTCAGAGGTACCTTAGCGATCCATGGTCAATATATATGATAAATTCTCTCGGCAGTAAATAGTGCTACTATACTTATAGCACTCAGATTAGTGCCAAGAGTTCCTTATCATACACAGAGTAATTTAACTTTGGCTCTCTGAGTTTCTTATTGTAGAAGGCAATTGGTCAACCTTCCTACATTAGGACAGTGCTTATTCTAATGCCTGATGTGTCACATTCCAACTCAAATATTTTCTTGAAGTCAGGTAGAACCAACACTGAGGTGGAGTTCAATATTTCTCTTACCTCGACAAAGCTCCTCTCTTCCCTTTCTCCTCATCAGAAGTCGATGTTCTTCTTTGTGAGCTTAGTAAGACGCGCGATGAGGATGTTGAAATTCTTGATGAATCGCCTATAAAATGAAGCCAGTCTATGGAAACTTCTTACGTTGGCATAAGTAGAAAGAGTCAACCACTCTATAATTACTCGAACCTTTTCGTCATCCACTTGTAAGCCTCCTCCACTGACTACATAGCCCAAGAATACCACTTCCTCCTAGAAAAAGTAGCATTTCTTGAGATTGCCGAATAGTCTATCGGCATAGAGGATATCCAATACTTCTTGGAGATGCTTGCAGTAGCTCAGCATGTCGGCTTTGTAGACCAATATGTCATCAAAATATACCACAACATAGTTTCTAATCAAATATCTTAATATGTGGTTCATCAATTGCATGAAAGTGCTCAAGGCATTCGACAAGCTGAATGGCATAACCATCCACTCATAGAGTCCATGCCGAGTTTTAAACGCAATCTTCCATTCATCTCCCAGCCTCATGCGGATCTTGTTCACAGCTTGGTTGTCAACATACATCTGCTAGGTTCCATCCTTTTTTGGCACCAGAAGTGCCGGTACAGCACAAGGGTTGAGACTTTCTCAAACATATCCTCTCTTCCGCAACTCATTGACTTGAAGTTGTAACTCAGAAGCTTGTTTAGGATTCATCCGATAGGCTAGCTTATTCAGCAGTACATCGCCGAGTATTAGGTTAATGCAATTCTTTATGCCTCAAGTTGGGGGCAACCTCTCAAGTAACTGTTCTAGGAACAAGTCAGCATCCTCATCAAGCATCTCTGTGATTTCCTAGGGTTGTTCACCCTACTCCTTCATTTCTAATAGGTGCTTGACCAATATGAGGGTCGATTCATTAGCATTGATGTCCTCTTAAAGTTTTACTCTACTCATCACTAGGGCCTTCTTAGATCCGCGGTCAAGTTTTATTTACAATTTATTAACTTCTCTCAGCGGCATCAAGTTTAGTGTGATCTTCTGGTTATCCTTCTCGAACGTATACGTGTTCTTATAACCGTCGTAGATAACTCTTCTATCAAACAACCATAGTCTACCTAACAACACATGGGAAGTACACATGGGCATTACGTCGTAAAGAATCTAGTCTAAGTAATTCCTAATAGTGATCAACAGTAGTATCTGTCGAATGACATTTAGTGCTCCTTTCTCACTCAACTAGTGTAATTTATATGGTATCAGATGTGCAACAGTCGGCAACTTCAGTTTTGAAATAAGATCGAGTGATGCCACATTAGTATAGCTTCCATTATCCACAAAAAGGGCACACACCTGATCATTCACCTTACAGGTGGTATAAAACAAATTCTCTCTCTACTCTTCCTCTCATGAGGGTTCCATGTTCATAGTGCGTCAAATAACCATGAGTAACTGGTCTAAGTCCTCAACAAATACATCCTTCTCAATCAGTTCTTTCTCGACATTTTCTTTCTCAGTGGGGACCTCTTCCTCTTTGGGTTCCTCATCTGTACTGTCTACTTTTAGCTTCGAGACGTCTCATTTAATGACCATTGTCCTTTGGTTCGAGCACTAAGCAGCCATATGTCTAAATCCTTAGCACTTGAAGCACTTGATCTAGCTCATCTTCCTACTAGACCCTTGCCCCTTCCCATAAGTTCAGATCGATACTTTAATGTCAAGTCGACCTCCTTGATCGACTCGAACATCCATCTTTCGACTCAACTTAGTACTCAACTAAGCTCAATGACTTGCCTATCTAGGTCAGTTAGTCGACATCCTCATCGGTACTCGGTGTAAGCCTTAAAGTTAAGCCAAGAGATCATAAGATTAAACTTATAACATAAGGTTTAGGACAATCGGTTAAAGGATCCGATCAAACCCAAATTATAAACTATTGAGAGAAATATTAGTAAAAATGACCCCGTAAACTTAAATTTAAAAAAATAAGTAATAAAATAGGAAACTATAAAATTTTCAAATTTTAAGTAAAATAATTGCTAATTACCGAAAAGGCAAAAAGTGTAATCAAATAACTAATAAATCACTAGAGATAGATTAAATGCATACTAAAAATTATAGAATGACCTAAATAATAATTAGGAATGTTCACATATACCCCACATGTATTTACGTGTAGATAAAGATACACAAAACTACCTAAATTGGCCAAAAACTTAGTAAATAATTAAAGAAAATTATTAATTAATTGTGGAAAAATCAGAAAAAAAATTAGAAGGGTATATAATGATGCAAATCTAGTCGTGGTAGGTTAGGATTTGAAAAAGAAAAATTATCCAATTGGAATTAAGCAATACAAAAGCCAAAAATCAAGGAAATGGGGCAATGTCATGTCTAATTAATGCATAATAATTACCAAAAATGTCTATAAATAGGGGAAAAATTCACAGAACTCCTTTAGACAGTGAGGAATTATAGAAAAATAGAGAGCTTCGAAAATTTAAGAGAAAATCCAAAAAAAAAAAAGAAGAAAAGGAAACTGTGCAATTAGGGCTAGTGAGCCAAACCCACACCTCACCACCACTTGGGACCGAGCCACCACCACCACCCCACTCCAGACCCACCGTCTAGGCCAGCCGACATACTTGGACCGGAGTTGGATGGCCAAAAAGTATCGAACCGGTGAGTCCTTTATTTGCCCTGATTTTATATAATTTCATAAAATTAGTTGTTTTGCCCAAAAATTATGAAACTTGTTATTCTGAGGTTTTATTGTTTGTAAATTTAGGAAAAAATAGTGATTTAGTTTAATCACGTCTGAAAATATAGGATTCTTAACAAATTGAGCAAAACCGAGCATGATTAGAACTAGAAATAAATAGGCTTAGGAGTGTAGTTTGGAACTCAATTTTTTTTTTTTTTTGTAGAATGCTTATGTGATATAGAATAGTGCTATGAAGCCAATTTTTTAAAATTAATTTTTGAAATTTTTAAGTTAATTTATAGCCTTAAAATGATGGAAAAATTAGGTAATTTTTTGGTTAATTAGGTGATTAAGATACTAATTAAGGATTTAGATAGTAATTAGATGTTTAGAGATGTTAATCTCTGATGTTGAAACCTAATCCTAGCCTTTGGAGTATTAAGTATAGTTAATTTAGGAAATTAGGTAGTTATTGCAAGAAATTAGGTAGTTATTGCAAGAAATTAGTAATATGTGAAATTGAAAATTAATAAATCTAAAAAAATTAGGGTTATTTAGATAATATTATAATAAAAATCAGAATAATACTAAATCTGAAATAAAATTTAATTTTTGGTAAATGTATAAAAATGTAAGATTTTCTCACATCAGGAATAAATCCGATACCCTAATTAGGAATTGCATGTACCGAATAGTTTAGAATACTAAATTAAAACCCAATAGGATATTTGAATACTCGAGCTTAATGTGATTAATTTCATATTAGGATTCGAGCATATTTAAGACTTAGGAATAAAAACTAGAATCTAATTTAGGGTTTGAACCTCGAAATAGAGTAGAAAGAATTATTAGTATATAATAGGTATACATGGAAAAAGGAGTTAAATTACAACTTAGAATATGAATTCTTAAAGTATAAGTACTAAAAAGACCTATCTGTATTATAGGACACCTAGAGACGAATCGGCTTGCAACGAAGTGATCGGGCGATTGAGAAATTCCAAGTAAGTTGGGTTATTACTTATTATAATATAGTACTATTTGTATGGTACTCGGAGACTTAAGATTGTATATGGTTGTGATTGTCAGTAGTTTACGCATGTATTTGATGTATCTGAATTTGTGCTAAAATTGTGGTACGATGGATTTTGTGTTATGATTAAATTGGAGTGAATTGTTTGAAAACCCCAAATGAAATTTAATTTTAATCGACTTTAATGACCTAAAATGTCATGCATTGCAACCCGTTAAGGGGTCATTAGGATTCTCCAACCAAATACCGACCCTTTTGAAAGGGATAGCGTAGGATTGCATAATGGTCCTTTTTTCATCCTCAGTTGAACTAAGTGACAGGAAAGGAGGTCGTGATGAAGGTGAAGTCAATGGTTCGAAGGTAGTCGCAGGAGGAGTGAGATTTCCATTACACAAGCCTGGGTTTGGTTATAAGTTACTGCATAACATGAAAACTCCTCAACCCGGATTAGAGCGGGTGAAATTTCTCTGATTTCACAACGAACCAGACTACGTTGTGCAATGACACTTGATTGTTGCATTGCATGAAATTAATTGCTTGATAATCTTGTTTGTGCTTATCTACATTCATGAGTCTCCAATTCAACTTACTGAACTGTAGTTGCTCATACCCTTATAGATCCTTTTACAGGTCCTGATTTCTAAATACTTCAAGTATTATGCCACCTTACAATTACCCAGATGTTAGTCTTTTTGTAAGCCGAGGGTGTGAAGATCAATCTACTTAATAATGATGTGTAGCTAGAGTGTCCTTATAGTTAAGGATGAAAGACTGATAGTTATTATGTAATTTAGTCAACTATTGTGTTTATGTAAAACTTCTTGGGAAGCTCTGTGGACTTACATATAATTATACATGTTTATTAGAAATTTGTAATATTTATCATAATTGTAGTTTAACTGTTAATCGGACTGTTTACTTCAAAGTAAGGAGTCGTCGACGCCTTATGTAGATCATGTCTATGGTAGGTACTGTGAGGCCAGTTACTATCATAGAATCATTTATACGGCGGGACTGTTGCGACTCTGCGACTTTGAGGCGTAACACTCGGCACCTTCTTTGCCTTTCTACTCATTAGGCTATTCTGATAGCCTCATCCATTGTGGTAAAGCATTAGAGTTCTACAATATCTCAAATATCACCTCTCAATTTGATGATGAATCTTGAGACTGTTCGAGCCAGTGATTCCTCCATTTCGCAACGGATCATAAGCATTCGAAATTTTTGAACATACTCATCAATAGTCCGACCTCCTTGTCTCAACTCCTGAAGCTGACTGAAAATATCTTGAAGATAAATTTCCAACACGAATTTATTTTTTAAGTATTCTCTTCATCTCAAGCCAAGCATTAATCTATTGGTAGCCCCTATTGTCTCCTCATGGCTTGGAAATTCTTCCACCACATGGCGACATATTTAGAGAACTCAACAACAACAGTTCTCATCTTCTCATAATCCTCATATTAATAATAGTCAAAAACACACTCCACCTTCTTTTCCCATTCCAAATATTCGTCAGCATTCCCAAATCCATTGAAACTCGGAATCCAATGCTTCACATGGTCAAATGCTCTGGGGACTCTAGCTAGTTACTCTTCAAAATACCCTTCTTCTTCCTCATCTCCCTTATCTATCAAATCAATCCTTCTCCTAATTTGTCCACCTTAAACCAGTCAAGCTGGGTTTCAACCTTTAATAAGTTAGGCAGTTTGTGGGGTATTTTGCGTTGCCTCAGTGAGTCAATAAGCCAATGCATGAACAACTCGAGTTAGATCTACCAAGAGGTTTGTTATCTTGTCAAGTCTCTCATTAGTACTTCTCAGGGTTCCTTGAGATTGTCATCTATGGTGGATAACTCCACTATTGTCATCTCCCATACTAACATTCACACTGGGGTCCATCATTTCTCCTCAAATTTAAAGTTCACACAAACACTTCAGGAAATTAATAGCTACCAAACACAACAGCTAAGATGAATATAGTAACTTCCTCTGTTTCACACACACAAAGTAGTGTACAAGTAGAACTTCAAAAACCAACTATAACTCAAACAAAACCTCTGCTTTGATATCAAGATGGTGCCAACCGTAACCAAGAACAGATAAGGCCAGTCATTGGATGGGTCTGAGTTTACAAAAATCTCGAAAGAAAGTGATGGGATATGTGTGAAAGGACAAATGTAAATGACGGATAAGCAAAAACCTACGAACAGCTCTAAAAGATACGGTGCACTAATGGAACTTTCGAAGACTCACGATACAATTTAATATGATGCATGAATTGGTTCGGTAAGGTTTCTCGCCACCTAGCCTTGCTCAAGGGTTAAGATAAGAGTGATGTAGAGAGTAAATAACAGTGCTTATGTAAGGAAGAGAATACAAAGTGTATTAATTGTAGTTTGGTTCTAATCCTTACAGTTACAAGTATAGGGGTATTTATACTCATAAGTTAGGGCAACTTGCCTAAAAGGGAAAAGACAAAAAGGGCATTTCCTAAGGAAGTAATATACAAGATACAAAAGGGTAAACATGAATAGACAAGGAAAGTAATCATTGGTGCAATGGATTCTACACATGATATTATACACGTGGTGATGCTATTGGAAGATAAAGACAAAAAAGTATGGACAGCTTGCTTACCCGAGCAAGGGTGGCTTGGTCAGTTTAGTCTCTTTCTCTTGGCATCTCGGTAAGGGTACGGTCGAGTAAGTAATTAGCCAAGCATGTGTGAGAATGAAGATGGATTATTATCTTAACCTTCTACTTCTCAACACATAATATGCGAAAAATAGGCAATCACTCAGCTCGATAGGCAAAATGAGTCGATAAGGAGATACTCGACCTCAGCATGAGTTTGCTGGAATAGGAGGATTCTTCTTGCCAGTCTCTCTAATCCTTGGGCTCGGCTGCGGGTCAGTGGTCCAGTAGCCTAATTCCCATCATAAATGCTCATGATCCGATGTGAAGTAGAGGAACCACCAGTACAAACAATCTCTAAGTTTCTTACTAGATTGAAAGGCGACATTTGAGATATTGTGGAGCTCCAATGATTTGCTACAATAGATGAAGCCATTAAAATAGCCCAATAAGTAGAGAGGTAAAGAAGAAGCTGAGTACCGACCAGAATGCCGACTTGTCAACTCAAATGGGGAAGTCACTGATCTCAATCAAGTACTGAGTCGATTTGAAAGGTAGATGTCCGAGTAAAGCAGAAAAGCCAACCTAACAATGATGTGCCGACCCAAACCTATGAGAAAAGGTAAGGATCTGGTAGGAAGACGAGCTGAATCAAGTGCTTCAAGTGCTAAGGGTTCGGACATATAGTTGCTCAATGCCTGAATCAAAGGACTATGATCATCAAGGGAGATGTCCCCAAGCTAGAGGTAGAAAGTACTAATGAGGAACTGGAGGAGGAGGAGAACACTACCAAGAAAGAACTTATTGAAAAGGATGTGTTTACTGAGGACTTAGATCAGTTGATCATGGTTGTCTAACGCACAATGAACATGGAACCCTTGCTTCATGTCACCTATGGACAATAGAAACTACGCTAATGTGACATCAGCCGATCTTATTACAAAATTGAAGTTACTAACTGTTGTGTATCCGAGGTCGTATTAGTTGCAATGATTAAGTGAGAAAGGAGCACTACATGTCACTCTGCAAGTACTATGGTCGATCACTATCAAAAATTACTTTGATTAGATTATCTACAACGTACTACCTATATGTGTTTCCTACGTGTTGCTGGGTAGATCGTGGTTGTTTGATAGGAAAGTTATCCATGATGGATATCGGAACACGTATACGTTTGAAAAGGGTAGTAGGAAGATCACGTTGAACTTGATGCCACCAAGTGAAGTTAATAAACCGTAGGCCAAACTTGCTCGTAGATCGTAAAAGACTTTGGTGATGAATAGAGTTGAGCTCTGAGAGACCCTTAAAGCTTATGCGCCGACCCTTATGTTGGTTAGGTGACTATTAAAGTTAAAGGAGCGAGGTAAACTACCTCAAGAGGTAAGGGAGTTTCTAGATGAGTATGTCAACCTATTCCTAAAATAGTTACCCAAAGGGTTACCCCCATTTCGAAGCACAGAACATTGCATTGACTTAATACCTAGCGCCACCCTATTGAATAAGCCAGCCTATCAAATCAGTCCTGAGCAGGCTTCTAAACTTCAATGTTAAGTCAATGAGTTACTAGAGAGAGGGTATGTTAAGGAAAGTCTCAACCCTTGCACTATGCCAGCGTTTTTGGTATCGAAAAAGGATGGAACCTAGTGAATGTGTGTAGACAACCAAGCCGTAAACAAAATTGCAATCAAATACAAGTATCTTATTCCGAGACTAGAAGATATGCTGGATGAATTAAGTGGAGGCAAGATCTTCAACAAAATCAATCTTAAATCTAGTTACCATCAAATCCGCATGAGGCCGGGAGATGAGTAGAAAACTGCATTCAAGACTCGACATGGACTTTATAAATAAATGGCCATGCCCTTTCGCTTGTTGAATGCCCCAAGCACTTTCATGAGATTGATGAATCCTATGCTGAGACATCTGATAGTGAAGTGTATCGTGGTATACTTTAACAACATCTTAGTCTACAGTATCGACATGCCGAGTCATTGTAAACATCTCCGCACTGTATTAAATGTCTACCGTGCTAAGAGATTATTCAGCAATCTTAAGAAGTATTGCTTTTGCCAAGAGGAAGTAGTATTCTTGGGCTACGTAGTAAGTGGAGGAGGCTTACGAGTAGACAACAAGACGATTTGAGCAATCGTCGAGTGGTCGACTTCTATTACTTATGCCGACATGAGAAGTTTTCATGGACTAGCTTCATTCTAGAGAAGATTCATAAAAAATTTCAACACCCTCACTGCACCACTTATTAAGCTAACAAAGAAGAACACCAACTTCCAATGGGGAGAAAGGGAAGAGAAGATTTTTGTTGAGATAAAGGAAAGGTTAACTTTTGCCCTTGTACTTATTTTACCTAATTTTGAGAAAATATTTGAGTTAGAATGTAACACGTTAGGCATTGTCCTAATGCAGGAGGGCCAACTAATTGCCTATCACAGTGAGAAACTTAGAGGACCTCAACTAAATTACTCAGCATATGACAAAGAACTCTTGGCGCTAATCTAAGCACTACAAGTATGGCAGCATTATCTACTGCCAAGCGAATTTGTCATCTATACTGGCCATAAGCCTTTGAGGTACCTTCGAAGTCAGACCAAATTGTCAAAGCAATAGGCAAAATGGATTAAATTCCTTAAGGGATTCAATTTCGTAATAAAATACAAGTAAAGAAAGAGCAATGCAGTTATAAATCCTCTTTCGAGAAGGCATGCACTTTGAATGAACTGCAGACCAGATTGTTTAAGTTTGAAAGTATCAAAGAATAGTATTCTGAGAATCCACACTTTGAGCCTATACTTACACGTTGTGTCGATGAAAGGACAGTAGATGAGTATCATATGGAGGAAGGATACTTGTTCCGAGGAGGGAAATTGTATGTGCCGACCTATTCACTTCGAGAGTCGCTGAATAGAGAAGCCCACAATGGAGGACTGTCCGGACATTTTGGGAAGAAAAGAACATATGAATTACTGAGTCATTGATTCTTTTGGCCGAGAATGAGGCGAGATGTGTATCAAGTTGCTGAAAGCTGTGCTGTGTACAAGAAAGCTAAGTGTCAAGATAAACACAGGAAAGCAATGCCTTTGCCTGTTTCAACAAAGCCATGGATCAAATTGAGCATGGAATTTTTTCTCAAACTACTACGAACTGCCTTAAGCAAAGATTCTATAATGATTGTCATGGATAGGTTCAGCAAAATGGCACACTTCGTGCCCTATTCCAAGACTAATAACACTTCGGCTATTGCTTCTCTTTTCTTATAAGAAATTGTACAATTACATGACGTGCCGAAGAGTGTAATCTTCGATAGAGACCCAAAGTTCTTAAGCCATTTCTAGAGAACCTTATAGCGTTGAATGGAGACTAAACTATTATTCAGCACTTCCTGTCACCCCCCAAACTAACGGCTAAATAGAGGTGATTAATTGCACTTTGGGATTACTGCTACAAGCTGCAGTGGGCAAGAACTTGGCCGATTGGGATATTTACTTGCTAGTGGTCGAATTCGCTTACAACTAAATAGTACATGACGCTACTAAGAAGACCCTCTTCAAAGTAGTCTATGGTTTTAATCTCGAGCTGTCCCTCAATCACACCCCTATATCTATGCCCACACAAGAAGACCTTGACATTAGAGCTAGAGCACAATCCCTTCAGCACATCTACGACAAAGTCACTCGGCACATTGACCAAGTCGCTAGATGTATGCGAGAGAAGACCAAAAGCAGGACGACCAAACATTTTCAATTAGGAGCTTGGTGTGGCTACACCTAAGTAAAGAGAGGTTTTCAAGTAAGAGGAGGAACAAACTATCCCCAAGGGCTAAAGGACCTTTCAGATTTCTCTAGAAGATCAATGATAACGCCTACAAATTAGAGCTGTCCGAAGACTATGGGGTTCTCGACACCTTTGTAAACACCTAACTTTTGCCCCCCTTTATTTTTATTTTTATTTTATTTTCTCAATAGGCCCTAAATTAGGAAAAACACAAAAAAAAAAAAAGGAAATTAAAGAAAACACAAAAAAAAAATTAAGAAATTTAGAAAAAAAATAAGAATTTTAGGAAAATACAAAAAAAAAATCAAAAAAATAAGAAAAGGCATAAAAATAAGAAAATTGGATAAGAAACAATTGAGAAATTTAGAAAATAAGAAAATTTGTTTAAAAATTTAGAAATTTGAAAATTTACAAAAAAAATAGAAAAATTGAAGAAAGTAAAAAATTTAAGAAAATAACATTTTATTAGGATAGATTTTTTATTTTGAAATAAGTTTAGAAGTTAGGCCGTTAAACTTAGGCTTAGATTTAAATCTAGTCGAGGCTAACTGAGTCTATATATGCAATTTAGTTGCACATATAAACACGACACGGGTTAACGACTTAACGGATAAACACATAGACTTGGATTAGGCATTGAGCATGAGGCCTTGGGTTCGAGTCTTAAAGGAGGCATACAAAGTCTATTTTTCATCACATCAGAGAATGCTATTAGGATCTGATTACGCTACTTGTCCTAACACGTGGCAGGTCGAGATTGCATGACATGTTGACGTGGTGCTACGTATTAGCTGCCACGTGTCAAGTAATGATACATGGCATGTCAGGGTTGGTTGACATAGCTGATGTGGCACCACATCAGCCCATTTTTCCCTCCCTTTCTTTCCTTTTCCCTTCATTTTCCTCTCTTTCCCCTGATTCCTTAGGAATTTACGCGTTTTCCTTTTCAATCAGTGTACTTTGTAGGCAGATTTGATCCCTTCTTCATTGTAATTTCATCAAATTAGTGATGAAATCGCAGAGCACATATAGCCTAGTGTTAATAGTGATTAAGAACACATCTAGATTCATACATTAACACAGTTAAACTAAGCTCCAAAAATTGGAAAAAAAAAAATTAAATTTCAATTATTTTCATTTAACTCTGATTCTAACTTTCCATGTTTCTGGGTTAAGTTCGTGTATAAATAGGAGCTTAGGGACGTCTATGAACATACATAACTACTCACAACTAGCTAGGTTAAGTTCCCTCTCTCTCGTTTTCTCTCTCTAACTGTAGCTCCCTCCCTCTCTCTCTCTTTGAATCTCTCTCCCTCTAACTCTTTACCACTAACTACTACCCTAGCTAGCTCCACCACCACACAAGCTACCTAACCCAACCACCCTCGACCTTTACCATAGCTCGTAGCATTGGCCATGAACAATCACCACCGAAACCCTAACCCTACGGCAACCCCCTTTCAAACCACCACCTCTGACTACCCTCAGCCCAAAATAACCCTACAACTAAACTTAGTGCCCCCTAAAACCACCAACCCAACATCTCTCTTGCACCCAGCAACTCCAACGCTAAGACCCAAACACTACTACCGGTTACTACTTCAAATTACCTCCAAACCACCTCTAAACACCACAGCAACTTCCCTACCCCTATTATCCCCAATAAAAAACACACAAAACACTCCTCATCCCCTTGCTTTGGCCACTAGAACTACCCAAATCGTCCTCTGCCACCGTTGCTGCTGTTGAAGGCATTAAAGCCTGACCCGAATACCAAACCTAAGATTCGCATGCCCTGTTTGCTGTCCAACCCAATCCTTTTCCATTCAGCTTTTGTTTTTTGTTTATTTTGTTTATTTATGTACATTGTAATGTAAAAAGAAAAAAGAAGAAGGAAAAGGAAAAAAAAAAAGGAGTAAAAAGCAAAAGAAGAGAAAAAAAAAAGTACCTTTTTTAGTTATTTCTTTTAGTTTAATAAAAAAGTAAAAATAGATAGAATAAGTAAAATAATATATAGAATAAATAAGTAAATAGAAAAAATAAAGATTATTGTTTTCTTTTGTCACTTAGAAAAATTGATTTTCTAAAAATGAAATAAAAATAAATCAACCATTTTCTAAATAAGGATCATTTAGAATTTCCAAAAATAAAATCCAATTTATAATCCTTTTTAAAAATTTTCTTAAATAAACCAAAATTGAGTAAAATGTAAACTCGATTTTTTTTTAATTAAAACAAAATTACCAGCTAAAGTTTTCATAAACGAACTACGAAAGTCTAATTCCAAATAACAGATACGTAAGCATCCGTATGCAAATACAGGGTAACTTAAAATACGAAAAGTTTTATTTTTTCCATTTTTAAATATTCGTATAAATTGATTAATTTTTAGCCACGTGTAATATTATTAGTTTGTTGTAGAAATTAAAAAGGGTATATTTGAAAAACGAAATTAAATTCGGAAAGTTAAAAAGTGATACCTATTTAGAGTTTAATAAATTAGCCCCTGGATTTAGATCTCTTGTTTTTAAAAAGCCATTTTTATCAATTGGTTTTTTAATCGATAGACTGGTAGTTAAGTTATAACTAATCCACTTAATTGATTATAACATAACTTTATTTCCCGACTTCAGTTAAATGGCGACTCCAATACCTCTTCAAATTGAAAAAATGGTTTTCTTTAAACCCTAGTTGAGGATCAGTATTAAACAGGTAGGTTTTAGTACTGATTAGTTTAAAGAAGGGCTAATTTTATAAAAAAGAACTGGGAAGGTGAAAAATCAAGCTTGATAACCTTTAACATTGCCAACCTCAAACCAAATCACCCCGAGAGAGAGCTGATTGGAGACCATTTAGGTTTGATCCCAAATCCAAATCAACTCGGAAGGAATGATAGGATCCAAGCTACTGAACCTTTGACCCGCAACCGAGCTTGAGGATTATAAGGGTTAGCAAGGTGAATCCTCTTGCTCCAACCGACTCCTACCAAAGCTGAGTATCTCTTTGTTGAGTCACTCTATATGCTAAGCCGAATAACTGCCCATCTCTTTGAAGTATGCCAAATTGTAGATTACCAAGATAACAGCCTGGCCATTCTCGAATACTTACTCACATTTGAGCCAACCAACTACTTGGCCTTACCCTTGTCAAGGTGCCGAGAGATAAACCTCAAACTGATCCTTAGTCACCATTGCCCGAACCAACAATCTAATCATACTCTTTTGCCTGTATCCTCCAACAGCCTCGCTAATGTATTGTTGCTACGTGTATAGGACCATGTGTAGAATCTATCACACTAATCATTACTTATCTTGAATATTCATTTTTACCCTTTTGTATTCTTATACATTACTTCTTTAGGATAATACCCTTTTTATCTTTTCCTTTTTAGGCATGTTGCCCTAAATTTTTAGGTATAAATACCCCTTGTATTTGTAGTTGTAAACATCAGATTTGAACATTAATACACTTAACATTTTCCTTTAGTAAACATTACTTAATTTACATTCATTTCACTCTTATCTCAACCTTTAAGTAAGGTTAAGTGGTGAGTAACCTCACTAAACCATCCTGTACGTTGTATCTAGTTGTACCATGAGTCCTTGGAAGTTCCATTGGTGTGTTATATCTATTGGAGCTGTTCGTGGGTTTTTGCTTACTTTTCATTCGCATTTATCCTTTCGCACATTCCTTATCACTTCCTTTTTAAGCTTTTGGTAAACTTAAACCCATTTAGTACTTGGCCCTATCTGTTCTTGGTCACAGTTCACACCAAAACCTTATGCCTATTTAGTTTAAATGATACGAACCAAGATCAGGTGGAGACGAAGCCGAAAGCAAGAGTGGGTCTAAGCTTGTCGAAAGCCTGAAATGAGTGGTGGAAAGCATGCAAGAAAACAGAAAAGAAAAGAAGATAAACAAACCCACGAACAACTCCAAAAGATATGATGCACCAATTGAACTTCCAAAGACTTACGGCATAACTCGATATTATGCACAAGATGGTCAAATGAGGTTACTTGCCACCTAGCTTTACTTAAAGGTTAGGATAAAAGTGAAAATGAGAGTAAACAAGCTAAGGAAGCAACATTCACAAGGGTATATTTAGTATATTGATGATGATAAGATGATGTGCGGCTACATGTACGATAGATATTTATACCTGAGAAATTAGGGCAACATGCCTAAAAATGGAAAAGATTAAAAAGGTATTACCCTAAAGAAGTAATGTACAAGAATACAAAAGGATAAAAAAATATATTAAAGGAAAAGTAATGATTAAGTACAATATATTTTCTAAGCAGGTCTGGACATATGGCAGCAATGTATTAGCGATGTCCTTAGAGATGTAAACAAATCAGTACAGTCAGGATGGGTAGCTGAGCAAGGGTACCGGACAGGTGTAGACTCATGCAAGATCTCTTAGCCCCTAGGCATCAATGTTACCGAGCTGGTGGTCGGCACAACTATAACTAAGTAAGGGCATGTGAAGGGTTGAGCTATAAGTAGAGCATTCATCGAGTCAACACATAATTTCCAAGAGTCGTACAATTACTCGACTCAGCATAAGGAATTGGCTGGCAACATGGATCAACTTGGCCTTAGCAAGAGTCTGCTGAAGCAAGAGAATTCACCTTATTAGTCATTCTAGACCTTGGGCTCGGTTATGGGTTAAAGGTTTAGTTGCTTGATTCCTATCATCCCCTCCTAGTTGATTTGGATTTAGGATCAAATCCGGTTGGTCTTCATTCAATTCTCCTTTAGGTAATAGGAACTGAGGTCGGCAATGTTAAAAGTGTCTATTATGCCTCGAAGTCGCAGAGTCGCAACAATCCCGCCGTGTAAACCATTCTATGATAGTAACTGGCCTCACAGTGCCTACCATAGACATAATCTATACAAGGCGTCGACGACTCCTCGCTTTGAAGTAAACAGTTCGCGTAATAATTATACTACAATTATGATAAATATTACAATTTCTAATAAACATAAATAATTATAAGTAAGTCCACAGAGCTTCCTAGGAAGTTTTACATAATCACCACAGTTTACTAATTTACAGAATAACTATCAGTCTTTAAACTTTAATTACAAGGTCAATCTAGTTACACATTATACTAAGTAACTTGATCCTCACACCCCTGGCTTCAAAAGGACTAACCTCTGGGTAATTGTAGGGCGGCATAGTACTTGAAGTGATTACAAATCAAAACCTGCAAAAGGATCTATAAGGGTATGAGCAACTACAGCTCAGTAAGTTGAATTGGAGACTCATGAATGCATACAAGCACAAACAGGGTTATCAAACAATTATTTTCATGCAATGCATCAATCAAGTGTCATCGCATAACGTAGTCCGGTCCGTTGTGAAATCAGAGAAATTTCACCCGCTCCAATCCGGGTTGAGGAGTTCCATGTTATGCAGCAGCTCACAACCAAACCCAGGCTTGTGCAATGGAGACCTCGCTCCTCCCGCGACTACCTTCGAACCATTGACTTCACCCCCGCCGCGACCTCCTCTCCTGTCATTTAGTTCAACTGAGGATGAAGAAGGGACCATTTTGCAATCCTACACTATCCCTTTCGAAGGGGTCGATATTTGGTTAGAGAGTCCTATGATCCCCTAACGGGTTGCAATGCATGACATTTTTGGTTATTAGGGTCGACTAAGATTAAATTCCGTTAGGGTGTTCAAACAATTTCATACCAATTCAATCAGTCACAAATCACCCACAATGCAAGTTTCAGCACGAATTCAGATACATCAAACACATGCGCAAACTACTTACAATCACAAGCATATACAAGCCTAAGTCTCTGAGCACTACAAAACTAGTACTCTATTATAATAAGCAATAAGCAATAACCCAACTTACTTAAATTTACTCAATCGCTTGATCCCTTAGTCGCGAGCTGATTTGTCTCTGGGTATCCTATAATACAAATAAGTCTTTTTAGTACTCATATTTTATGAATTCTTATTCTAATTCAAAATGTAACTCATTTTCCCCATGTATACCTATAACGCTCTAATGATTCATTGTACTCTATTTCGGGGTTCGACTCCTAAACTAGATTCTAGTTTTAATTCCTAAGTCTTAATTAGGCTCGAATCCCAATGTGACATTAATCACATTACGCTCGGGTACTCAAATATCCTATTGGGTTGTAATTTGGTATTCTAAACTATTCGGTACACGCTAACCCTAATTGAGGTATCGGATTTTTTCCCGATGTGTAAAAATCTTACATTTTGAAATATTTACTTAAAATTAAATATTATTTCAGATTTATTATTTTTCTGATTTCTATTATAATATTATCTAAATAACCTTATTTTTTTAGATTTATTAATTTACACCTTCACATATTACTAATTTCTTATATTACTTACCTAATTTCCCTAATTAACCATACTTAGTACCCAAAGGCTAGGATTAGGTTTCCACTTCAGAGATTAACATCCTTAAACATATAATTAATATCCCAATCGGTAATTAACATCCTAATCACCTAATTAACCCTAAATCACCCAATTTTACCATCATTTTAGGGCTAAAAATTAACTTAAAAATTTTGAAAATTAATTTTTAAAAAATGGCTTCATAGCACTGTTCTACATCATATGAGCATCCTACAGAAAAAATTTAAGCTCCAAACTACACTCCTAAGCCTATTTATTTTTCGGTTTAATCATGCTCGGTTTTGATCAATTTGTTAAGGAACCTATATTTACAGACATAATTAAACTAAATCAATATTTTTCCCTAATTCTACATACAATAAAACCTCGGAATAACAAGTTTCATAATTTTCTGGGCAAAATAACTAATTTTACAAAATTATACAAAAATCGGGGTAAATAAATGACTAACCGGTTCGAAGCTTTCTGGCCGTCCAAACCCGATCCAAGGTTGTCGGCCGGTCCAGATGATGGTTCTAGTATAGGGTGGTGGTGGTGGTTCGATCCCAGGTGGTGGTAAGTGGTGGGTTTAGTTCACTTGCCTAATCTGCACGGTTTTCTTTTTTTTTTTATTTTCTGGATTTTCTCTCGATTTTTTCAGTGTTTCGATTTTTCTCAGATCCTAAACTGACCAAATGACTTCTGAAAATTTTTCCCTTATTTATAGACAATTGTAGTAATTAATATGCATTAATTTGATAGGACTTTGCCCTAATTTCTTGATTTTTTGCTTTTTGTTTGTCTAATTCTCATTAGCTATTTTTTTCTTTTTCTGATTTGAACTTGCCACGACCTGATCTTGGTTCAGCTTATCATCTTCTGATTTTTTTTTTATTTTTCGATAATTATTTTATATTTTTCTTTAATTATTTACTTAGTTTTCAGCCAATTTAGGTAATTACGCGTATTTTTATCTACACGTAAATACATGTGGGGTACACGCGAACATTCCTAATTATTATTTTGCTCATTCTAAAATTTTAGTATACATATAATCTATCTCTAGTAATTTATTAGTTATTATATTACACTTTTCGCCTTTTTGGTAATTAGCAATTATTATGCTTAAAATTTGAAAATTTTATAGTCTCCTATTTTACTACTTATTTTCTTAAATTTAAGTTTATGGGGTCATTTTTACTAGTATTTCTCTCAATAGTTTACTTAAAGTCAGGGTCCTGTCCGTTACTTAATTTTTCTCTTATCTCCATCAGACTCTTGTCTTCCTCTTGCTTTTGCTTGATTCTCTCTAATAGCGTAGGTTGCAATTCCCAGTTCATTAACTGGCTATTAGGTTCACACCAATCAAACCCAATTTGCATCCTCTCAAATTCATGCACTAATTCACGTTGAGGTGTTAACAGTAAGGCAACCTGTTCATAATTCTTTCGACTTAATGCATCTGCCACTAAGTTGGCCTTTCCAGGGTGGTAATTTATATTCAGATCATAATCTTTTGTCAACTCTAACCACCTTCTTTGCCTTAAATTCAACTCTTTCTGAGTAAAGAAATATTTCAAACTCTTATGATCAGTATACATCTCGTACCGTTGTCCATAAAGATAATGTCTCCAAATCTTCAAGGCAAACACTACAGCCGCTAACTCTAAATCATGAGTTGGATAATTCCTCTCATGCGGTCTCAATTGTCTTGATGCATATGCAACAACTTTTCTATCATGCATCAATATACAACCTAATCCATTCCGTGAAGCATCACTGTACACATTATAAGGTTTGTCCAGATCAGGTAATGTTAATACTGGTGTTGTAACCAGTCTTTTCTTCAACTCCTGAAAACTCATTTCACAATCTTCACTCCATTCGAACTTTACATCCTTCTAGGTCAATTGAGTCAACGGTTTGGCAATTTTGGAAAAATCCTTTATGAACCGTCGATAGTATCCAGCCATACCCAGAAAACTCCTTATCTCAGTCACTATGGTTGGTTGCTTCCAATCCATCACTGCTTTTACTTTATCAGGGTCTACAGAGATTCTTTCACCAAATATAATATGTCCTAGAAAAGCAATCCTATCTAACCAAAAATCACATTTACTTAACTTGGCATACAATTTATTCTCTCTCAACTTCTGTAATGCCAAACGTAAATGCTCTGCACGCTCCTTCTTGGTTTTTGAATAAATCAAAATATCATCAATAAACACCACAACAAACTTATCCAAATATGGTTGATATATGCGATTCATCAAGTCCATGAATACAGCCGGAGCATTTGTTAAGCCAAATGGCATCACTAAAAATTCATAATGACCATATCGAGTTCTAAATGCAGTCTTATGCACATCTTCCCGCTTAACTCGTAACTGATGCTATCCTAATTTTAAATCTATTCTAGAAAACACAGTTGCACCTTGGAGTTGGTCAAACAAATCATCAATGCGAGGTAACGGATACTTATTCTTAATGGTAACCTTATTTAACTCCCAATAGTCTATACACAATCTCATAGTACCATCCTTCTTTTTCACAAACAATACTGGTGCTCCCCATGGTGATACACTCGGTCGAATAAACTTCTTATCCAATAGCTCCTGAAGTTGTTTCTTTAGTTCCTGAAGTTCTATGGGTGACATCCGATATGGGGCTTTTGAAATGGGCTCAGTTCCAGGAACTAATTCTACAGTGAAATCCAACTCTCGGGGTGGAGCTAACCTTGGTAAATCCTCCGGAAATACATCTGGAAACTCATTCACTACATGTATGTCTGCTACCTTGGGTATTTCCTTCTTTGTGTCCACAGCAAACACCCAACAAAATTTCCAATCATCCTCCTTTACTCTTGTCTCAAATTGTTCATCATATATCTCCATCACTGATAAATTCAACCTACTCCCACCAGCTTTTCCTTGAAATATCATTTCTCCATCATTAAGATTGACGATTTTATTCCTACACTCCATAATGGTTTTATTCTTTGACAACCAATCTATTCCTACTATGACATCATAACCTTGTAAAGGTAATATTAGAAGACTTATAGGATACTCCTTCTCCTGGATTTTTATTTTACCATCTGCTACTACTTCTCGGGTTGTTACTTTCTCCCCGGTCGGAGTTCTAACTTTATAAGTTACATTAACAGTAACCACACTAATCTCTTGTTCATATACAAATTTCTGACTTGCAAAGGAATGAGATGCACCAGTATCAAACAGCACAAAAGCAGGTTGTCCATTTATCAGCATATGTCCTGGAATGTACTAATACTATGGTTACTAACTACAATAGCATTCATAATTCTTAAAATGAAAATATTTCAATTTAATTCACACTTAGAATTATCATTACAATAGATAGTCTGAGTACGTACCAATTACAAGTCTTTCATCATTTTCCTCTTCAACTCCCATGATCTCCTCGACATCATCATGGTAGTACTCCTCCATAAAATCCGAGAATTCCTCGTTCTCCTCAATTTCCATATCCTCCAGAGCAAAGATACGAGCAGGTGTAGTGGTGTTATCAAAACCTTCTGTTCGCTTAGTTCCTTGTATAAATTGTGGACAGTATCTGGAGAAATGCCCCTTTCTACCACATTTATTACACTTTACTAATTTCATCTTAGGGCATGCTTTCAGCACATGGTTCGGATCTCCACATATAAAACATTTCCCCTTAAGCTAAGCACAATTTCTTAGAAAATGATTTGCACCACACTTCCAGCATTTGACATTTCCATCCTTGTCATAAAAGCTCAAACTCGGTACTGATTGTGCTGGGTTATTAGCCAGAGTTACTGGTCTCCTTCTCTTCTGTCCAGAACTGTTACTAGAGGCACCAGGATATGATCTCTTAAATGATGGACCTGGTCGATATCCTCTGTTGATCTTTTGACTCTACATTGCTTGCATCCTTACACGATTATCTTCCAGTTGTCTTGCCTTATCTACCACTTCATTGTAAGTGGTAAAACCATAATCCAGCAGCTTGCAACACATTGTGGGTCAAATCTAGAAAGGAATAAATCTTTCTTCAACTCAACATTATCTTGATATGAACCAGGTACATATTGTAACAACCTATTGAACTCAGTCTCATACTAGGTTACACTCATACCTCCCTTCTTTAGTTCAAACAAATCTCGCACCATTCGGTTTTGGACACTATGAGGAAAATACTCCTTCCTGAATTCCTCCTTAAATTGTTGCCAATCAATGTTATTTCTGAGTTGCCTTGCTCTCGAGTCCCACCATACTCTTGCAGCTAACTTTAACATAAACGTACCATAAGACAACTTTTATTTTATTTATTAATGTTTTCTGATCGAGATACACTTTAGGTGTATTAGAATTGAATAATACTCATATTGTTACAATATAAAGACAAATTAGATAAAATATAATTCAATAATGTAAATTACGTATAATACGATCATTTTTATATAATTATGTATAATTGTAATAAAAACTCAAACTACCCGTTAAAAGCCATCTCTAGAAACAAGATTCGTAAAACGTGTCGTTAGGTCTATACGAACTCAATGACACTAATTTTGTTGAAATCGGACAACCTTAAGTAATTTAGCTTAAGACTATATCATATTCAAGAATATACATATTTCGGTAACCTTACCAGAGTTAAAACGTGAATTAATAAATAAAAAGTACGTTTCGATACGATCGAAACGATATATAATACGTAATAGTATATATGATGTACAGTATCAATAATTAATAATTTAATTCGATATATAGTAAAAACATAATGGTATATTATGGAAATAATATATATATATATATATAACCATTTTAGATAAAACCCTAATGTTTTCGTAATTATTACGAAAACTGAATTTGGGCCTTTTGTGTAATTAGGACCTTCCAATACAAAGACGGTTGACAATTCAAGTCAACAATAGCGAATGTCTAAACAAGTAAGTTGGGGTTGTGGCTTCACCGCTGTTTGGGTGCTATTTAAAATATCCGGAGACCCAAGAGTACTTTTGGTTGTGTTTATAGTTAGATGATTATGCGCATGCTATGTGTGTGAATGATACTCAGTTGTGACAGGAGTTCAACTCCTTGGTGTGCTGTTCTGCATATTTGCATGGATTCCATATTGTGTGAACTTGTTGGTCACCCTTGATTAACACTGATGGTTATTCGACTAAAATGTAATTGGACATGCATAATCACCCGTTAGGGGAAAATGATTAAAAGTGTTAGGCCAAATACCGACTTCTTTTGATGAGGATAGCTGAAATGGTCCTTTCCCCATCCTTAGTCGAACTAAGTGACAGGCGAGGGGGTCGCAGTAAGGTTGGGGGCCGTGGTTTGAAGGCGGTCATGGGAGGAGGGTGTTCTCCATTGCACAAGCCTGGGTTTGGTCTAACTTGAGTCGCGATGAAACTCCTCAATCCGGGCTGGAGTGGATGAAAATTCTCTAACCTCACAGTGGACCAGTTAACACTGTGCGATGTTTCATTTGAGTGATTACATTGCATTTCATCATGATTATTAACCTTATTTGCGATTGTATAGTACTCTTCTGACTCCGCCCCACTTATTGAGCTAGTTGTGCTCACATCCCTACAGACTCTTTTGCAGGTGTTGAGTGAAGGCAAGATGTTCAGGTACCACCGTTCCCAGGTTAGTGTGTTGCTGTGTGGGAAAGTGAAGATCGAGGAATTTAACTGAACTTGAGCTTTTAGCTTTATCTTTAAGTTTTGAGGAAAACTAATTGGGAATTCCCTGGGAGCCCACTAGTTTCTTAACTTATTGTATATAGACCGTAAAACCCGTCGTTTTTAACAAACTCTGATTGTAAACTTTACCTTTGGACGTGAAATGTTTGTTTAAATACTGTTATGATACTAAACAGTAGGTTATATAGAATAAGTAACTTGGCTCTACTACATGTTTGGTTAATAACAGGTGTCAGAACAGACGTTTCAAGCTGGTTGAGTTGTGCGCCTTGTATGAACTACGTTTACGATAGCAGCTGTGAGATCAGCTTCTATCTTAGATTAGTTTACACGGCAGGATTGTTATAACTCTTCTTGTTCGGGGCGTGATACATGGTTCATCGATTACATGAAAGTGCTTGAGGCTTTCGACAAGCCGAAAGGCATCACCATCCACTTATAAAGTTCGTACCGAGTTTTGAATATAGTTTTCCACTCATCTCCCGGTCTCATCTGAATCTGATTTTAACCAAACTTCATATCAATCTTGCTGAAGACCTTAGCTCTACTCAGTTCATCCAGTATGTCATCTAACCTAAGGATTAGATACCGATACTTAATCGTAATCTTGTTTACGGCTCGACTATCAACACACATTCACCAGGTACCATCCTTTTTTGACACTAGGAGTGTCGAAACAGTGTAGGGACTAAGGCTCTCCCTCACATACCCCTTCTCTAGTAGCTTATTGGCTTGTCTTTGGAGCTCAACAACTTATTCAAGACACATCTAATAAGCTAGTTTGTTCAATAAAGCAGTGTCAAGTATCAAGTCAATGCAATGTTCAATGCCTCTAGACGATTGCAAACCTTTTAGCAACTGTTTTGGAAACAGGTCGACATATTCGTTCAACAATTTGCTCACCTCAACGAGTAGTTCAGTTTGTTCCTTCAACTCTAGTAGCCTTTTAACCAACATGAAAGTCGATATATTAAGTTTTATAGCCTCTCGAAGCACTCTATCCAGCATTAATGCCTTCTTAGATCCTTGAGCAAGTTTAGCCTATAACCTACTAACTTGATTCGGCGTCATGGGATTCAAAGTAATCTTCCTTCCATCTTTCTCGAAAAAATAGGTGTTTGAAATCCATCATGCATAACCCTTCAGTAACTTAGAGCACATGTAAAGCGCATATGGGTAGGACGTCACAAAAGAGCTCGTTGGAATAATGTCCGATAGAAATTAGCATCAATGCTTGCTGAGTGACATGTAGTACCCCTCTCTCGTTCAGCCGATGCAACTTGTATAGCTTTGGATGTGCTATAGTTGGCAAATTCAACTTTGTGATCAGGTTGGCAGATGCCACATTAGTGCAGCTGCCATTATCTACAATGAGTGCATACACCTGATCATTCACTTTACACATGATATGGAACAAATTTTCTCTCTACTCTTCCTTAGGTGTTGGTTCTAGACTTATTGTACGTTGGACAACTAAGATCAACTGATCTAAGTCCCCAACAAACACATCTTCCTCTACTAGTTCATTCTCTTGAGAAGTTTCTTTCTTAGAGACGGTCCCTTCCTCAGGTTCCTCATCAATACTATCCACTTCGAGTTTAGAGACATCTCCCTTGATGACCATGGTTTGTCAATTCGGACATTAAGCAACCATATGCCCAAACCCTTGATACTTAAAGCACTTAATCTAGCTCATCTTCCTTCAAGATCCCAATACCTTTTCATATGTTCGAGTTAGCATGTCATCATCAGGTTGACCCTTGTGTTCGATTCAAACATCAACCTTTCTAGTCAGCTCGGTACTTGACTAAGCTCAATAACTTCCTTAGCCAGGTCGACTTATTAGGGTTCGAGTTAACATTCTGTTTCTTTTCTACCTCTCTACTCGTTAGGCTATTCATATAGCCGCATCCATTGTAGTAAATTACCAAAGTTCCATAATGTCTCTAATATCACTTCTTAACCCAGTAAGGAACCTAGAGACTGTATGCACTGATGGTTCCTCTACTTCACAGCAAATCATAAGCATCTGCAATTCTTGGACATACTCATTAATAGTTTGGTCTTCTTGCCGTAACTCTTGAAGCCGAGCAAAAGTTTCTTATAAATAGGTATTCGGTACAAACATGTTTTTGAGTATTCTCTTCATCTCAAGCCAAGTATTGATCTCTCTATACCCTTTTAATCTTCTTATGAGCTAAAAGTTCTTCCACTATATGGTAGCATATCTTAAGAACTCAACAACAGCAGTCCTCATCTTCTCTCGGTCTTCATACTGGTAGTAGTAAAAAACTCACTCAACTTTCTCCCTCCCATCCAAGTAATCATCTACACTCCCAGAACCACTAAAGCTTGGAATCTAGAGCTTCACATGGTCGGCAGCTCAAGGTGCTCTAACTCACTCTTCTTCTTCTTCTTCTTCTTCTTCTTCGTACTCTTCTTCTTTAATGTCATCCAAATCCCCCAAATCAATCCTTCGTCAGGCTTGCCCACCTACTCCTCCACCTCTAACTTGTTGAGCTGGGTTGTTTCATCCAGTAGGTCGGGTAACTTGTAGGGTATTTTGCACAACCTCAACAAGTCAATAGGCCAATGCATGGACTGCTCCGGTTAGATCAATTAGAAGGTTGGCTATCTTATCAAGTCTCATCTATACTCGTAGGGGTACCCTGAGATTGTCGGCTATAGGGAACAACACCACTATTGTCATCCCCAATACCAACATTAACACTCAGGTCTGTCTTTTTTCCTCGATAAATTTGATTTCAATTGTCAACTCTGAGTTACAACTGTTACTACTTCTCTAAGTTGAACAACATGCCCACTTTTTACACAAACGTCCAACTAAGTCATAGCACAGTAACAACACTAATGAATGAACTATTAACACAAAACTTGCTCTGTTTTCAAATGTTTGAAACAAGGCTAAACAAAGCAAACTCGAGAATAAGCAACTCTTCTATCCCACTTACTGGAACACCTCTATTGAATCTCTATACAACTATGGCTCACTACTACAAGAAGCCCTACTTCACAAATCACAAACACAACTTACCCAAAGAAACCTTTGATCTGATATCAAAATGATGTGAACCAAGGCCAAGAGCTGACAAGACTAATCACAAGAGTAGATCCCAAGCTTGCCAAAAGCCTGAAATGAGTAGTAGAAAGCATGCAAGAGAACGAAAAAGAAAAGAAGATAAGCAAATCCATGAACAGCTCCAAAGGATATGATGCATCAATAAAACTTCTAAGAACTCACAACATAACTTGATATTATGTACGAGGTGGTCCAATGAGGTTACTTGCTACTTAGCCTTATTTAAAGGTTAGGATAAGAGTGAAAATGAGAGTAACTAAGCTAAGTAAGCAATATTCACAAGGGTATATTTAGTATATTGATGATGATAAGATGATGTACAGTTACATGTACAGTAGGTATTTATACTCGAGAAATTAGGGCAACTTAGCTAAAAATGGAAAAGATAAAAAAGGTATTATCCCAAAGAAGTAATGTACAAGGAATACAAAAGAATAAAAACAAAATATTCAAGGAAAAGTAACGATTAAGTACAACAAATTCTCTAAGTAAGTCTAAACACGTGGCAGCAATGTATTGGCGATGCCCTTGGAGATACAGACAAATTAGTACCGTTAGGATGGGTGGCCGAGCAGGGGTACCAAGAAAGGGTACCAAGTAAGTGTGAACTCATTCGAAAAGGAGTGGCTAAAGACTCGTACAAGATCTCTCGACCCCTCAGCATCAATGTTGCCGAGTTGGTGATCGGCTTGGCCATAATCAAACAAGGGTATATGAAGGGTTGGGCTGCAAACAGAGCATTTGTTGAGTCGGCACATAATTTTTGAGAGATTTGCAATCATTCGGGTCAACATAGGGAATTGGCCGACAGCATGGATCAACTCGACCTCAACAGGAATCGGTTGGAGTAAGAGAATTTGCTTCGTCAGTCCTTCTAAACTTTGGGCTTAGCTGCAAGTTAAAAGTTCAATATCTTGATTCCTATCACTAAACCCTCAACTAAAATTAAGGAAGACCCAATTTCTTGTTTTTGAAAACAAATAGAGTTGCCACCTGATAAAATCAAGGAAAGGTGACTAAATTGAAAACAATTAAGCGGATTAGTTATAATTTAACCACTAGCCTGTGTTTTGAAACATTTTTGAAAAATATTTCAAGAAACCAGATTTTCGGATTCAAGGTCTATCCTATTAAATCCTTTCAAGTACCACTTTAACTTTCCGAATTTAACCTTATTTTTCAAGTTACCCATTTAAGAGAAATAATTTCTATTCACAAATAATAAATGGAATGATATCTATTTACAAAAAAATAAGGAATTAAGGAATTATAAAAAGAAAAAAATTTTTCATATTTTAAATTGCCCCATAGTTTCCTATGAGTGCTTATATACTCGCTATTCAAAATCAAACTTTCGTAATTCATTATTCGAAAATATTAGTGGGTTAGTTTCTTTTAATTTCTAAAAAGCAGTTAGGTTTACGTTTTAATTTGTTTATTTTCTTTTAAGAAAATTTCTTTAAAAAAAGTCCAAATTTTGGAAAAAGAGTTTGTTACATCTTTGTTTTAGAAAATTGATTTTTTTTTTCTCCTAAGTGAGAAAAAAGTGTTTTCTTTTACGGATACATTTCTAAGAAAAAAAATGAAGGAATTTTGAAGGGGAACAAAAATAATTTTGAAAACAATTTTCTTTTTGGAAACTTTCCCTTTTTAATTTTTTTATAGATTTTCCCAAAAAAAAAAGCTCAAGAGAAAAAAAAATGGAAAACAAAACAACAACAAAAAAAAAAAAACAAAAACAAAATTAAGGAAAGGTTTGGAAGTTTAGAACCATAACCTTTTTTATTGTTATTTTTATTATTTTTTTAATTTATTTTTTTAAATTAAAATAAAAAGGAACCAACCTAGAAAGATCGTAAGGTAAACTGGGCTAGCTTGGCACAGTTTGGGTCGGATATGGTTGGTCGAGGCCCTACAAGTCATAAACAAGGTCTTGAAGAAGAAGAAGAAGAAGTAGCAATGCAAACCTAGTCTTCACAACAATTTCTGATGGCTATCTTGAATAGGGAACCAAAGATTTATGAGACTCTTATTAGCAAAAACTTGATTGACAACTACACCTTGAGTTTTTAGTGTAGTTTTGGTGGTATGCAAGAATGCACAATGGTAGTGGTTATGGTTAGTAGTGGCCGAAGGTGGCTGGAAAGTAAGTTTAAGAGGCATGGCAACTTATATAGTAGGTGTGGATTGAAAGCCTAAAGCTTAGGCAACTTGTAGGTGGTAGTGGTTTGGCTCTAAGTGCATAGAATGAAAGCTTAAATTAGAAAGAGAAAATCGAATCAAGTAGAGAGTTAAAGCTACTAGGTAAGCTTATAGAGAGTATGAGGTGAAGAGATTGATGTCCAAAAGGCTTGTTCAAGCTCCAATTTATAGCGTTGGAGCTCGAATTAATCTTGGTAAGTCAAACATGGTGTAAGCCCTAAAGTTAAGCCAAGTGACTGTAGGATTGAACTTAGAACACAAAGTTTAGAGTGATCGGTTAAAGGATCCAATCAAACACAAATTATAAACTATAAATAGAAATATTAATAAAAACAACCCTGTAAACTTGAATTTAAGAAAATAAGTAATAAAATAGGAGACTATAAAATTTTCAAATTTTAAGTATAATAATTATTAATTATCGAAAAGACAAAAAGTATAATCTAATAACTAATAAATCACTAAAGATAGATTATATGTATACTAAAAATCATAAAATGACCTAAATAATAATTAGGAATGTTCACATGTATTTACGCATAGATAAAAATACGTAAAATTAATTAAATTGGCTAAAAACTTATTAAATAATTAAAGAAAATTATTAATTAATTAAGAAAAAATCAGAAAAAAAAAAATCAGAGGGATAAGGAATGATATAGATCTGGTCGTGGTAAGTTAGGAATTAAAGAAGAAAAATTAGCCAATTAAAATCAAGCAACACAAAAACCAAAAATTAAGGGATTTGGGCAATGTCATGTCCAATTTAATGCATAATAATTACTACAAAGCTCTATAAATATGAAAAAAAATTACAAAGCTCCTTTAAATAGTTAGAAATCAGAGAAAAATAGAGAGCATAAAAAATTCAAGAGAAAAATTAAGTAAAAAAAAAAAGAAGGAAATATGTGGAGTAGGAGCTAACTAACCAAACCCATACACCACCACCACCTAAGACCAAACCACCACCACCAACCCACTCCAGATCCACCATCTAGACCGGCTGACACACCTAGACTGGCTGACACACCTAGACCGGTTTTGTATAATTTCTTAAAATTATTTATCTTGCTCAGAAAATTATGAAATTTATTATTCTGGGGTTTTATTGTATGTAGATTTAGGAAAAAATAGTGATTAAGTTTTATCACGTCTGAAAATATAGGGTTTTTAACAAATTAAGCAAAACCAAACATGATTAGAACTAGAAATAAATAGGCTTAGAAGTGTAGTTTGGAGCTCAAATTTTTTCCGTAGAATGCTTAAGTGATATAAAACAGTGCTATGAAGCCATTTTTTAAAATTTAATTTTTGAAATTTTTAAGTAAATTTTTAGCCCTAAAATGATGGGAAAATTAGGTAATTTTGGGTTAATTAGGTAATTAAGATATTAATTACTGATTTACATAGTAATTAGATGGTTAGGGATGTTAATCTCTGATGTGGAAACCTAATCCTAGCCTTTGGAGTGTTAAGTGTAATCAATTTAGGAATTAAGTAGTAATTGTAGGAAATTAGAAATATGTAGAATTGGAAATTTAATAAATATGAAAAATTAGGGTTATTTAGATAATATAATAATAAAAATCAGAATATACTAAATCTAAAACAAAATTTAATTTTAGGTAATTGTATAAAAATGTAAGATTTTCTCACATCGGGAATAAATTCGGTATCCTAATTAGGATTAGCGTATATTGAACAGTTTAGAATACTAAATTAAAACCCAATAGGATATTAGAATACTCGAGCTTAATGTGATTAATTTCACATTAAGATTCAAGCATATTTAAGATTCCAGAATCAAAACTAGAATCTAATTTAAAAACCGAACCCAAAAATAAGGTAAAATGAATCATTAGTACATAATAGGTATACATGAAAAAATGAGTTAAATTATAACTTAGAATATGAATCATTAAAGTATAAGTACTAAAAAGACCTATTTGTATTATAGGATACCTAGAGACGAATCGACTTGCAATTAAGTGATCAGGCCACTGAAAAATTCCAAGTAAGTTGAGTTATTACTTACTGTATTAGAGTACTATTTTATAGCACTCGGAGACTTAGGATTGTATATGGTTGTGATTATAAGTAGTTTACACATGTGTTTGATGTATCTGAATTTGTGCTGAAATTTGTAATATGATTGATTTTGTTTTATGATTGAATTGGTATGAAATTGTTTGAACACCCTAAATGAAATTTAATCTTATTCGACTCTAATGACCTAAAATGTCATGCATTGCAACCCGTTAGGAGATCATTAGAATTCTCCAACCAAATACCGACCCCTTCGAAAGGGATAGCGCAAGATTGCATAATGGTCCCTTCTTCATCCTTAGTCGAACTAAGTGACAAGAGAGAAGATCGCGACGAGGTTGAAGTCAATGGTTTGAAGGTAGTTGCAAGAAGAGCGGTGTCTCCATTGCACAAGCCTGGGTTTGGTTATGAGCTACTACATAACATGAAAACTCCTCAACCCAGATTAGAGCAAATGAAATTTCTCTGATTTCACAATAAACCGGACTACGTTGTGTGATGGCACTTATTTGTTGCATTGCATAAAAATAATTGCTTCATCCTTAGTCGAACTAAATGACAGGAAAAGAGATCGCAACGAAGGTGAAGTCAATGGTTCGAAGGTAGTCGCAGGAGGAGTGATGTCTCCATTACACAAGCCTGGGTTTGGTTGTGAGCTGCTGCATAACATGAAAACTCCTCAACCTAGATTAGAGCAGGTAAAATTTCTCTGATTTCACAACGGACCAGACTACGTTATGTGATGGCACTTGTTTGTTACATTACATGAAAATAATTGCTTGATAATCTTGTTTGTGTTTGTATACATTCATGAGTCTCTAATTCAACTTACTGAGCTGTAGTTGCTCACACCTTTATAGATCATTTTATAGATCCTGATTTCTGAATACTTCAAGAACTATGCCACCTTACAATTATCTAAAGGTTAATTCTTTTGAAGCCAGGGGTGTAAGGATAAATTTGCTTAGCAGTGGATATGTAGCTAGAGTGTCCTTTGTAGTTTAAGGATGAAAAACTGATAATTATTATGTAAATTAGTGAACCGTTATGTTTATGTAGAGTTTCCTAGGAAGTTATGTAGACTTTACATATAATTAAGTATGTTTATTAAAAATTTGTGATAATTACTATAATTGTAGTTGAACACTTAATTGGACTGTTTACTTCAAAGCGAGGAGTCGTCGATGCCTTGTGTAAATCATGTCTATGGTAGGCACTGTAAAGCCAATTACTATTATAGAATGGTTTACACGGCAGGACTGTTGCGACTCTGTAACTTCGGGGTGTAACACATGGTGTTAATTTTGAATTGTAATTAGATGGGTTTTTAACTAACATTAACTATAATTTTAATATTAACATGCTAATTTAATTGAAAAAGTGGTCAAAACACTTTCCTTGATGGAAGCTTTTACTAAAAAAATATCATTAAGCTTCGATTGTTAATGTGGAAGCTAAAATCATAGCTGGTCAAGCTTAAGCATAGTGAGTTTTTCCAATTTTCAACTGGATTTTTGACCAAATAAATGACTAAATTTAGATGCATTCTTGGACATGTTCAAAACTAAGCTATACATCGTATATGATTCCACCATTAATTCTAGTGTAATCATGTAGGAACAATGCATAAAAGTGGCTTAAACATGAGCCACCACATTGGAACAATACCAAGCTTACTGGGAAAGACCAAGGAACCCAATGGAAAGTAGCAGAAAATCTAGGAAACTAGGCCCTGGCACATACGGATGCGCCTAGCTTAGCGTATGTACCACACGCACATAGGCCCAAAAAAAAAACATGCAAGTGTTCGCTTGCTTATGTTATGGATCGAAGGCTCATTAAGGCTTTTAGCCCTGATCTCCCAAACACATAAACTAGGTTTAAACCTGGTCCAATATAGTACTAAAAAAAAAAAGACAAATAAATAAAAACATACTATGCTAAACTAAAATTGATTAACCCAAAAAAATAAATAAATTTGATTTTCAAACCAACTTTAATTTAACAGTCTCGTTCTTAAATAGGGTCCTAAAATTCCAAAATGACCTAGAACCATTAAATTACGTATGTGCGCTTTGACCCTACAAATAACTTGTTTAACTTAACAATCCTAAAAAGGAACGTAGGGCTTTTATTTTCCTAAAATTTTATATACATTTTTTTATTATTATTAAGTTATAAAGTGGAGTAAAAATGAAGTGTTTACAGTTAGTATTTAGAAATAATTGTAGTTAATGAAGTTCTCAAAAACTAAACCTGGATTGCTTAGATTAGAATCAAATCACCATAATATAATAAAGATTTCTCAATATTGAAAATATGGCATCGATTTCCAACAAAGCTAAAAATCATTTAGATTAGAGTTTAACCATCATGTTCCACTATTTAGTTTGTTATTTTCTTGAGAAAAAAAAATACGATCTTGATTACTCACTCTATACTATTGCATAATTAGTGTGCTAGCAAGATTATGGGTTTCACAAGATTCTATTTTTATTCATTCTTTCATATATTATATTTTTACTTGTGAATGCATGTGTGAGCCAATGCATGTATGAAGCTTTTTCTTTAAAAAAAAAAAACTCAAATGTGCTTCTAACTTTTTCATTTAACATCAATGGTTGGATAATTGCCTTTTGGAAAGAAAATAGGCTATAGGTCCTTTGTACATCAATTTCTTGGTTTGTTATAGTTTAATAAAAATAATGCATCTTTCGTGTCATCCGTGTGCTATCTAAGCATCTCATGGCAAGCCATGCTTAGTAATATAGCACTAAACTTGTTAATATATTCATATTAGACTTGTATGTAATTTTGAATTGGCAATTTAGGGGGTAAAACCATATATGTTGTGCATCCATTAGGCTAAAAACACTACCTTAAAAATAGAGTTATGAGGGGTAGTACTGGTGATAATTGAAAGTTCTACTGACCATTGAAATTGGCAAGAAAAATTCAAGTTTGTAATTTGAAATACCCAAAACCAAGGACCAAACATTTAAAAAGGGGAATTGAAGTGATAAAATTATGAAGGGTACATTAAAATTTAACAAATTGAAGTTTAAAAAAATTGAAACCTAGATAAGAAAATTTACAACTTAAAAATTTATTTTAGTATCCATGCACTTCATAACAATATTTGATATAGTTCATTATCAATGATCATTACTATTATCTATAGACTAAATTTAGTTCATTAATATAGATTATAATTCACTAATGATTTTAATATATAGTTTGTCCTTATCCTATTGCACCTATAGTTTATTTGATTTTAATTATTTCTTTCTTTGTATAAGATTTTGGAAATTTTGTTTAACTCTTTCTTTTCCCTAAAATCTTGGATACACATTCCACTTAAGACCCTACATGGGGCCTACTTTTTTTTTTCATTAGCCACCCCAGCCCCTTTTTTCACTACCTAACTCTCCCACTTTGTTGGACATGCCCTAAAATTTTGGTAGCCCACAAACTCATCTTCCTTTCTTTTCCTTTTCATTTCTTTCACTATTTGTTGGCCTCCTCATTGCCTCCCCTAGTCCTTATCTCTTTTGTCTCTCCCTAACTCTCTCTTCCAAGCCTTAATCTCAACTCTCCTCTCTATCTCGCCCCTCCATTCCTCCTTCACCTTTTCTTTTTTCCTCTTAGACCCTCCATCAATGTTGCTCCCTCTCATCCCCTAGTCTCTTAGAAACAACAACCCTTGTCTCAGCTTCTTCTTCATCGTTGACAATCGTTTTATCTTTTTTCGATCCCTTCTTCAGTGAAGGCAACAATGAATATTTCTCCAAGATTCGAACTCCATTTCTATTGACAAGCTGTAACTTTTCTACTTCCTTGAAACCATAATATTCTATAGTTCGATCATCCATTCTAGTCTTCTTCTCTAACATTAGTAGCAACTCCGTTAAGCTATAATTTCTTAATACGTCTTCCATTGAGTCAACGCAGTTTTGTCTAGCTCGTTTACTATTTCATTTGATTTAAAAATCTATTTTATTTGGTTCTTACATTTCTATCCTTTTGTTTTTGATTAAGCTGCCATGGCTTTTCTAGTCAGTGAGCTTCTGTTACATTTGGCCATTGCATCTTCCTTGCTCAACAAAACTTGTTCATCCACAGATGTTTCTCCATTTTCAGTTAGTTGCCAATAGTGATTGGGCTCTACATATAGGCCTACAAAACAATACATTGTGAGGAGACGCCGAGGTGTTGTCTGGCGTAGCCACTCCAATGCTTAAGCTAACAGTGAGGCTTTGGAGAGTAGAAAGTACTTAAGAATAGCAGGCAAACTTAGTGCATAGAGTGTATAGAGAGTGGAGTGGTGCCAACAGTTAGATGCCAGTTAGTGGGGAGAGATTTTCTCTTGTAAGTATGGGAGAGTGGGGTCTCGTGTCTGACATGACCCACTTATTTCGGACGTAGCTGTTGACTCGGTATTTTATCCTTATCTTATGCATTCTAGCCGTTGCAGAGCTTCTTAAACTTAGTTAATCGAGGACTAGGGCTTGAGCCTACGGGGGTAAGCCCTAAACGATAAGACATGTTAAATTCGAACGAGTCTGAGGGGGCCATGTCTAAAGAGCCTTATCAGCACTTACCCCCTCGGTTTCATTACCGAGGCGAAGGTGTAGACACTTAATTTTTGCCCCCTTTCATTTTTCAAAGTAAGTTATAGGGTCTTAAATTAGAAAAAAGTTCAAAAAAAAGAAAATTAAAAGAAAGCCCCAAAAAATAAAGAAATTTAGAAAAATAGGAATTCTAGAAAAATATAAGAAAATAGGAAAATAGGAAAAAAGCACAAAAAAAAAGAAATTTAGAAAATACAAAAAAATAAGAAATGTTGAAAAAATCACAAAAAATAAAATAATAATAATAAAAAATAAAAAAAATAGATAAAAGATTTTAGAAAATAACATTTTGTTAAATTAAATTTAAGTTTAGAAGTTGGGCTATTGAACCCGGGCTTAGATTTAAATATGGCCTAGGCTAACCGAATCCATAATTGCACATATGGATAAGGCACAGGCCAACGGCCTGACGATTAAGAATATGGACATAATACTAACATTAAGCATGAGGTCTTGGATTCGAAACTTAGCAAAAACAGTGAAGCCTTTTTCTTACTTTTTGTTGTTCTTACATCAAAGACTGCCATGTGTCAAGATCTGATTGTGCCATGTGTCTTAACACGTAACATAATCGGATTGGACAACCTTTGTTGACATGGTGCTACGTGGCATGCCACATCAGCCGCTACGTGACCAGTGTGACACGTGGTAAGTCAAGGTTTTTCGAGTCAGCTGACGTAGCGCTACATCGGCATTTTCCCTTTCTTTCCTTCAGTTTTCCTCCATTTTCTCCTGATTTTCCTCAGGTTTCCTTCTCAAGAACAGCTTACTTCCTCCACTTTAGCTTCAATTTCTGCACAAATTCCACACACAGGCTCATGGTTTCTTACATTAATCTCGCACTAGACATAGCCTACTGTGAATCGGTACAGAAAACGCATCCAAGTTCAATCAATCACGCATTCAAATCGAGTTTCAAATATTGGAAAAAAACTAAGAATCCGACCATTTCCATTAACTTCGATCCAAGCTTTCCTTTGTTGCTGGGTTGAAATTCATGTATAAATAAGGACGTCAATGAGCAGAAGAGGCATCCCAAAGCTTCAGAATCAACTCTCAAGCTCCCTTTCTCTTAGGCGATTCTCTTTCTCTCTCTAGCTCACTCTCTCTCTCTCTTCAATTCCCTCTCTTCGCTTCAACCCAAGCCAAGCCACCGCTCAAGGAAGACTCCCAACGACTCAACTCCTCGACCTAGTTGCCTTCAACCTTCGCCACAACCCCTGGCCGCTCCACCGAATCACTACCCTTAAACCCTAAACCATCGAAGCTCACCTCCCTTGAACTACCACCGTCAATCACCTTCGGCCTAAACTACTACTACGGCCGAGCTCCCCACACTCCAAAAAACTTACTCCAATCAACCATTTACAACCAGCAACCCCCTCCAATGCCACCCGAGCTCTAACACCAACCACTACCTCCGATAACCCCCTCAACTGCCACCAAACGCTAAGGCATCAAACCTACCCCCCCTAAACTTAATTAGAAAATCACAAAAATCCCATTTCCTAGTCAAATTGGAGCTCCAATCGATCAGAATCACATCTGCGACATTTCTGCTGTGGAAGACCGACCCAGATCTAGTGGAGCCAATCCAATCCGATCCGATTCGACGTACGGGTAGTGAATGAGTTTCCAGATATATTTCCGGAGGATTTACCAGGTTTAGCCCCATCCCGAGAGTTAGACTTTACTGTAGAGTTAGTTCCCGGAACTGAACCTATTTCTAAAGCCCCATATCGGATGTCACCCATGAAACTTCAGGAACTAAAGAAGCAACTTCAGAAACTAAAGAAGCAACTTCAGGAGCTATTGGATAAGAAGTTTATTCGACCGAGTGTTTCACCGTGGGGAGCACCGGTATTGTTTGTGAAAAAGAAGAATGGTACTATGAGATTATGTATAGACTATCGGGAGTTAAATAAGGTTACCATTAAGAATAGGTATCCGTTACCTCACATTGATGATTTGTTTGACTAACTCCAAGGTGCAATTGTGTTTTCTAGAATATATTTAAAATCAGGATATCATCAGTTACGAGTTGACCTGGAAGATGTGCACAAGACTGCATTTAGAACTCGATATGGACATTATGAATTTTTGGTGATGCCATTTAGCTTAACGAATGCTCCAGCTGTATTCATGGACTTGATGAATCGTATATATCAACCATATTTAGATAAGTTTGTTGTGGTGTTTATTGACAATATTTTGATTTATTCAAAAACCAAGAAGGAGCATGCAGAGCATTTACGATTGGCATTACAGAAGTTCAGAGAGAATAAATTATATGCTAAGTTAAGTAAATGTGATTTTTAGTTGGATAGAATTTCTTTTCTTGGTCATATTATATCTGGTAAAGGGATCTCTGTAGACCCTGATAAAGTGAAAGCGGTAATGGATTGGAAGCAACCAACCACAGTGACTGAAATAAGGAGTTTTCTGGGTATGGCTGGATATTATCGACGATTCATAAAGGATTTCTCAAAAATTACCAAATCGTTGACTCGATTGACCTAGAAGGATGTAAAGTTCGAATGGAGTGAAGATTGTGAAATGAGTTTTCGGGAGTTGAAGAAAAGGCTGGTTACAGCACTAGTATTAACATTACCTGATCCGGATAAACCTTATAATGTGTACAGTGATGCTTCACGGAATGGATTAGGTTGTGTATTGATGCAGGATAGAAAAGTTGTTGCATATGCATCAAGACAATTGAGGCCGCATGAGAGGAATTACCCAACTCATGATTTAGAGTTAGCGGCTGTAGTGTTTGCCTTGAAGATTTGGAGACATTATCTTTATGGGCAACGGTGCGAGATGTACACTGATCATAAGAGTTTGAAGTATTTCTTTACTTAGAAAGAGTTGAATTTAAGGTAAAGAAGGTGGTTAGAGTTGATTAAAGATTATGATCTGAATATAAATTACCACCCTGGAAAGGCCAATTTGGTGGCAGATGCATTAAGTCGAAAGAATTATGAACAGGTTGCCTTACTGTTAACACCTCAACGTGAATTAGTGCATGAATTTGAGAGGATGCAAATTGGGTTTGATTGGTGTGAACCTAATAGCCAGTTAATGAACTGGGAATTGCAACCTACTCTATTAGAGAGAATAAAGCAAAAGCAAGAGGAAGATAAGGGTCTGATGGAGATAAAAGAGAAATTAAGTAACGGACAAGACCCTGACTTTAAGGTGGATGATAGAGGTTTAATAAAGTTTAGAGGAAGAATATGTGTACCACAAAATGCTGACATAAAGAAGCAAATTTTGGATAAAGCACACATTACAGGTTATACTGTGCACCCGGGAGGAAATAAAATGTACCAAGATCTAAAACTCATGTATTGGTGGAATGGGATGAAGAGAGAAGTGGCACAGTATGTATCGGAATGCTTTACGTGCCAACAAGTCAAAGCAGAACACCAAAGATCGGGTGGATTATTACAACCTTTAGAAATACCGCGATGGAAATGGGATCATATTACCATGGATTTTGTCGTAGCATTACCAAGGACTCAAGTTAGATATGATTCCATTTGGGTAGTCGTGGATAGATTAACGAAGAGTGCACACTTCTTACCTTATCGGACGGGTGATTCAATGGAAAAGATGGCTAGGCTATATGTCCGAGAAATAATAAGGCTACATGGTGTTCCTGAGAGTATTGTTTCTGATCGAGATAGTCGGTTTGTATCCAAATTCTGGGAGAGCTTACATAGAGCTTTGGGTACAAAGTTGCAGTTTGGTACAGCCTATCACCTACAAACAGACGGGCAATCTGAGCGAACAATTCAAACTTTAGAAGATATGTTACGAGCTTGCGTGTTGGATTTTGGAGGTGATTGGGATAAATATTTACCGTTGATAGAATTTGCCTACAATAATAGTTATCATACAACCATACAGATGGCACCATATGAAGCATTATATGGGAGGAAGTGCAGATCGCCACTGTATTGAGATTACGAAGAGTACGCCATGATTGGACCAGACATGATTAATCAAACAAGTGAGAAGATCAAGATTGTTCGACAATGGATGAAAGAAGCTCAGGACCGTTATAAGAGTTGGGCTGATTTGAAGAGAAGACCCTTGGAATTTGAAGTTGGTGATCATGTTTACATTAAAAATAAGCCTATTCAAAGGACTCCGACGATTTGATTCAAGGGGAAAACTGAGCCCACGATACATTGGTTCATTTGAAGTGTTAGAGAAAGTTGGTAATGTATCTTACCGAGTAGCTTTACCTCCAAGTCTATCAGGCTATCATAATGTGTTCCATGTATCCATGCTGAAAAGATTCATTAAAAACCCGAATGCAATAGTGGAAATAGAGCCAGTAGAGTTAACGAGAAATTTCCAACTGGTGAGACAACCCATAAAGATATTGGATAGTCGGGTTCAGAAGTTAAGGAATAGAGATATGGAGTACGTGAAGATTCAATGGAATGAAGGTCCAGACTTAGAGATGACTTGGGAACCAAAAGCTGCGATGATGAAGCAGTATCCATGGCTTTTCTAACTTCTAGGTTAGTAAAAATATACAAATTATTGTATTTGGTCATTTAAATACAAATTAGATATACAGAAGTTTTGAGGACAAAACTTGTTTGAAGGGGGGTGGAATTGTAAGCCCTAAAGCTAAGCCGAGTAAAAGGTTTAGGGCGATCGGCTAAAGGATCCGATTAAACCCAAATTATAAACTATTGAGAGAAATATTAGTAAAATAACCCCGTAAATTTAAATTTAAGAAAATAAATAGTAAAATAGGAGACTATAAAATTTTCAAATTTTAAGCATAATAATTGCTAATTACCAAAAAGGCGAAAAGTGTAATATAATAACTAATAAATTACTAGAGATAGATTATATGTATACTAAAAATTTTAGAATGACCAAAATAATAATTAGGAATGTTCACGTGTACCCCACACGTATTTACGTGTAGATGAAAATACGCAAAATTACCTAAATTGGCCAAAAACTAAGCAAATAATTAAAGAAAATTATAAATTAATTATGGAAAAATCAGAAAAAAATCAGAAGAGGATAAGATGATCTAAATCAGGTCGTGGCAGGTCTAGATCAGAAAAAGAAAAATCAACCAATAAAATTTGGACAACCTAAAAGCCAAAAATTAAGGAAATTGGGCAAAGTCTTGTCAAATTAATGCATATTAATTACAAAAAATGTCTATAAATAAGGAAAAAATTTACAGAAGTCATTTGGTCAGTTTAGCATTTGGGAAAAATAGGAACACTGAAAAAATCGAGAGAAAATCCAGAAAATAAAAAAAAAGGGAAAACTGTACAGATTAGGCAAGTGAACTAAACCCACCACTCACCACCACCTGAGACCAAACCACCACCACCACCCTACACAAAAACCACCGTCTGGGCCGGCCGACAACCTTGGACTGGGTTTGGACGGCCAGAAAGCTTCGAACCAGTTAGTCATTTATTTACCCCGATTTTTGAATAATTTTGTAAAATTAGTTATTTTGCCCAGAAAATTATGAAACTTGTTATTCTGAGGTTTTATTGTATGTAGATTTAGGGAAAAATATTTATTTAGTTTAATTATGTCTGAAAATATAAGGTCCCTAACAAATTGTTCAAAACCGAGCATGATTAAACCGGAAAATAAATAGGCTTAGGAGTGTAGTTTGGAGCTCAAATTTTTTCTGTAGGATGCTCATATGATGTAGAACAGTGCTATGAAGCCATTTTTTTAAAATTAATTTTTGAAATTTTTAGGTTAATTTTTATCCCTAAAATGATGGAAAAATTGGGTGATTAGGGGTTAATTAGGTGATTAGGATGTTAATTACTGATTTAGATATTAATTAGATATTTAGGGATGTTAATCTCTGAAGTGAAACCCTAATCCTAGCCTTTGGAGTATTAAGTATGATTAATTAGGGAAATTAGGTAAGTAATGTAAGAAATTAGTAATAAGTGAAATTGTAAATTAATAAATCTACAAAATTAGAGTTATTTAGGTAATATTATAATAGAAATCAGAAAAAATAATAAATCTGAAATAACATTTAATTTTAAGTAAATATCTCAAAATGTAAGATTTTCACACATCGGGAATAAATCCGATACCTCAATCGGGGTTAGCGTGCACCGAATAGTCTAGAATACCAAATTACGACCCAATAGGATATTTGGACACTCGAGCTTAATGTAATTAATTTCACATTAGGATTCGAGCATATTTAAGGCTTAGGAATCAAAATTTAAAATCTCATTTAAGATTCGAACACTGAAATAGAGTACAACGAATCATTAGGACTTAATGGGTATATACGAAAAAAATGAGTTAAAATATAACTTAGAATATGAAACCATAAATTATAAGTACTAAAAAGACCTATTTGTATTATAGGATACCCAGAGACACATCAGCTTGCAATTAAGGAATCGAGCGATCGAGCAATTTCAAGTAAGTTGGGTTATTGCTTATTGTAATAGAGTACTAGTTTTGTAGTACTCAGAGACTTAGGCTTATATATGATTGTGATTGTAAGTAGTTTGCGCATGTGTTTGATGTATCTAAATTCGTGCTGAAATTTGTATTGTGAATGACTTTGTGACTGATTGAATTGGTATGAAATTGTTTGAACACCCTAAACGTAATTTAATGTTAATCGACCCTGATAACAAAAAAATGTCACGCATTGCAACCCGTTAGGGGATCATAGGATTCTCCAACCAAATACCGACCCCTTCGAAAGGAATAGCGCAGGATTGCAAAATGGTCCCTTCTTCATCCTCAGTCGAACTAAGTGACAGGAGAGGAGGTCGCGGCGAAGGTGAAGTCAATGGTTCGAAGGTAGTCACGGGAGGAGCGAGGTCTCCATTGCACAAGCCTGGGTTTGGTTGTGAGCTGCTGCATAACATGGAACTCCTCAACCCGGATTGGAGCGGCTGAAATTTCTCTGATTTCACAACGAACCGGACTATGTTGTGCGATGACACTTGATTGTTGCATTGCATGAAAATAATTGTATGATAACCCTGTTTGTGCTTGTATGCATTCATGAGTCTCCAATTCAACTTACTGAGCTGTAGTTGCTCATACCCTTATAGATCCTTTTGCAGGTTCTGATTTGTGATCACTTCAAGTACTATGCCGCCCTACAATTACTCAGAGGTTAGTCCTTTTGAAGCCAGGGGTGTGAAGATCAAGTTACTTAGTATAATGTGTAACTAAACTGACCTTGTAGTTAAAGGTTAAAAATTGATAGTTATTCTGTAAATTAGTAAACTGTGGTGATTATGTAAAACTTCTTGGGAAGCTCTGTGGACTTACTTATAATTATCTATGTTTATTAGAAATTGTAATATTTATCATAATTGTAGTATAATTGTTAATCGAACTGTTTACTTCAAAGCGAGGAGTCGTCGACGCCTTGTGTAGATTATGTCTATGGTAGGCACTGTGAGGCCAGTTACTATCATAGAATGGTTTACACGGTGAGACTGTTGTGACTCTGCAACTTCGGGGCATAACATATATGGCTTCCTAGATATTTTACTTATAAATAGTATAATCACAATGAGAGTCCACTTTTCTACAACCTCTCTATTCTGCTATTGGGAATTCCACTTTCTTGCATTACATCAAAGTTCCTTCGAAAGCTTTTGAACTCCCTTCTTCTTCATCAACTTTTGCAAAGATGTGAGCAAACACAAGTGAGTTGAGTTGCGACTCATTACGGTTCAATACCCCCTCCCCCCCTGAACAAGAGAGGACGAAGTCACTTCTTTAGCACAATTTGACGAGCCTACTAAGATAGTCGTAAAAGTGCTAGATAAGGCTAGAATTATTAATGCCATCCCAAGAGATGTATATATATGCCCCCCGCCCCTCCTAAGGATTTGTTCGATGCACCTAAGACAGGCAAAGGGCTTAATGGCCGATTGAGTAAGAGCAAACAATCTGCCTCCAGTTGAATTATAAGTAACTTCGTTGTTGAGGCGATCCTTAGGTAGCAGATAAGATTACTAAGCAAGGATGAACGAGTGGCCTTACTATCAGGGAGGCACTTCGTAGTGTTTAAGAAGTGCCTAAAGTTTGGGCAGCACTTTCCTCTGAGTTGCTTTGAAAAGGAATTTTTCAACTTTACCAATGCAGTCCATCATAGATCCCTCCCAATAGGTAAAGGGTGCTAAAGGCTTTCCAGGCGCTTTACGAGTACATGGTGATCAGAGCTACTCTCGAGATCTACAGTCATTTTTACATGTAGAAGAGCGTCGGGGGGTAGCCATACCTCCTACCACACTTAAGAAAGAAGTTGTTCTGCAGCCGTGTGGATTTAGTGAAAGGTTGGTAGGATGAGTACATGGTAGTTAAGCTACCCGAGGAGGTAAACTTTTGAACATAGTGGACTAGGATGGTCCGAACCAAGGGTGAAAAGGGGCTTAGTCTTAGTGATACAAAGGCCACCTAAGAGATCTAGGCCTTTATAGTGCTTAGACACGGCCGGAAGATAAATGCTGCAGAGACTATGGAGAGGAATTTCCAATATTCGATCTTTGAGCTCTTCCTCAGCATGAAGAAGGCTGTGGTGAAAAAATGGGCTGAAGGTACAGGTTCATCCTTTTTGTGAACGCCTTCATTTGTTGTACTAATGTAGGGGTGCTTCATCTGATGTCTTTGTTAAATGGGGGATCTTTCCTTTCCCATACAGTTATGGTAGAGTCGACAAATGGTTGTGGTTGTTTCTTTTGGTTTTGCCCTCTTTTTTTTGCTTTTCTTTCTATTTGAATTCAACTCGTAGGCAAAAATTTAGCTATAAGGGCTCCTCGTTCCTTTATGGATGAGCTCATGAGCCTCTGCCAAGTTAGAGCTAGGGAAAACCAACCAAAGGGCAAAGTATAGGCGAAGCTAAGGCTTGGGGAGACTAGTAAAGCACGACTGATGGCCATTCTTTAGGGGATTCCCATCAATATTCAAGACAAGCCACTAAACACAGAGCCTTTGGGTATTGCTCTGCTTGCCCCTACCCTCGTCCCCTCTATCGAGCCTATTGTCATAAGGGATGAAGACACTGACATGGAGGGGCCTAATTGATGGGAATCAGATTACCGAACCTCTAACCTATGGCTGAGCCCGAGGACTAAAGAGGCTAGCATGATGAATCCTTTCGTTCCAACCAACCCCTACTGAGGTCAAGTACTACCTTACCAAGCCACCTTTAATGTCATGCTGTATGACCACCCATTATTCTGTGGTACGCCGAGTTGATAATTACTCTCTAGCGTTAAACCGACCAATAACTCGGCATCATCCTTATCAAGAAGCCGAGAGATAGAGAATCCGGACTGACTAAGCCATCCCTGTTCGGACAAACACATATATCCGTACTTTTTGTCCATATCTCCTAACAACCTTACCAATACAGCATCATTACGTGTACAGTATCATATGTATAATCTGTAGCACCAATGATTTTTTTTCTTGTATATTCATTTTTACCCTTTTGTATCGTGTACATTGCTTCTTTAGGAAATTCTTTAGGAAATGTCCTTTTTGTCTTTTTCCTTTTGAGCAAATTGCCCTAACTTACAGATATAAATACCCTTATACTTATAGTCGTAAGAAGATCAGATTACCTTTAATACACTTGAGTACTTTCTTTCTTATGTAAACACTATTTATTTACTCTCAACATCACTCTTATCCTTTCCTTTAAGTAAGGTTAGGTAACAAGTAACCTCATTGGACCAATTCGTACATCATATCGAATTGTACCGTGAGTCTTCAAAAATTCCTTTAGTATATCATATCCTTTAGAGCTGTTCGTAAGTTTTGCTTACTATTTTCATTCTTCACTTTCACTCTTTCACACTTTTCCCCATTAACCCTTTTCAAACTTTCTATAAGCTGTGACCCATCATACGGCCGACCTTATTTGTTCTTTGTTACAATTCACAACATCTTGGTATCAAAGCAGAGGTTTTGTGTGAACTATAGTTAATTCTTCTTGAAGCTCTATTGTACTCTGTTTTGTATATGTGAAACAGAGTCAGTTATTATATTCATTTAACTGTTGTGTTATTAGCTCTTCACTTCTTAAAGTATTGTTTGAGTTTTGAATCTGTGAGAAAAAAATGACAAACCCAAGTATGAATGTTAGTGCTGGTGACTATAGTGGAGTTATCCACCATGGATGACAATCTCAGAAAACTCTCAAAAGCACGGACGAGAGACTTGATGAGATAACTAACCTCTTAGTAGATTTGACCTGAGCTGTTCATGTACTATCTTGCCGACCCAACAAAATTGCGCAAAATACTCCCCAAGCTACTCAACCTGTTAGAGGTCAAAACCTAACTCAACCAATTCGAGTTGAAGGAGTTGGCGAACGAGTAAGGCAAAGGATAAACCTGAAAGAGCTTGATGAGGAGGAAGAATATTTTGAAGAGGAGTGTATACGAGTCCCCAGAGCATCCAACCATGTGAAGCTTTGAATTCTGAGTTTCAATGGATCTAGGAATGTTTACAAGTATCTAGATTAAGAAGAGAAGATAGAGCTTATGTTTGATTATTATTAATATGAGAATTATGAGAAAGTAAGAATTGTTGTTGTTGAATTCTCCTGGTATGCTGCCATATGGTGGAAGAATTTTTAAGCCATGAGAAGATAAGATGGGTATCAAGAGATTAATACTTGGCCCAAGATGAAGAGAGTGCTCAGAAATAGATTCGTGCCGAAAACATACCTCCAAGATACTTTCACTTGGCTTTAGGAGCTAAAACAAGGAGGCCGAACTGTTAACAAGTATATTCAAGAATTTCAAATACTTATGATGCGTTGCGAAGTAGAGGATCCACCAACTCAAACAGTCTTAAGGTTCGTTACCGGGTTGAGAGGAGACATCTGAGATGTTGTGGAGCTCTAACGATTTTTCACAATAGATGAAGTTGTTAGGATTGCCCAATGAGTAAAGAGGCAAAGAAGGAGCCAAGTAACAACCAAAATGCCAATTAGCCAACCTGGTCAAGCAAGTCACCAAGCTCAGTCAAGTACCAAGCTGAGCAGAAGGGTTAATGTCAAAGCCAAGCAGAAAGGTTGACCCAAAGATATAGTGCCAACTTGAACGTATGAGAAAGGGTAAAGGTCTAGTAGGAAGACGAACCGAATCAAGTGCTTCAAGTGCCAAAGGTTCGAACATATGGTTACTCAATGCCCAAACCAATGGACGATGGTCATTAAAGGAGTCATCCAAAAGTTGGAAGTAGAGAGTATGGATGAGGAACCCGAGGAGGAGATGGTTCCTACCAAGAAAAAACTGATTGAGGAAGACGTGTTCCCTAAGGACTTAGACCAATTACTCATGGTTGTCTAACGTACGATGAGCATAAAACCCTCACAAGAGGATGAGTAGAAGGAGAATTTGTTTCATACCACCTGCAAGGTAAATGATTAGATGAGTGCTCTCATTGTGGATAGCGGAAGTTACACTAATGTGACATCAACCGATCTTGTTTCTAAACTAAAGCTGTCGACTATTGCACATCCCAGGCCATATAAGTTGCACCGGTTGAGTGAGAGATAAAGAATCCGGACTGACTAAGCCATCCTTGCTCGAATAAGCCCATCTGTTCATACTTTTTATTCGCATCTCCTAACAACCTCGCCAATGCAACATCACTACGTGTACAATATCGTATGTATAATCTATAGCACCAATAATTGTTTTCCTTGTATATTCATTTTTACCCTTTTGTATCGTGTACATTGCTTCTTTAAGAAATGTTGTTTTTGTCTTTTCCCTTTTAGGCAAATTGCCTTAACTTACAAGAATAAATACCCTTGTTCTTATAACCATAAGAAGATCAAATTACCTTCAATACACTTGAATACTTTCTTTCTTGCATAAATACTGTTTGTTTACTCTCGACATTACTTTTATCCTTTCCTTTAAGTAAGGTTAAGTGGCGAGTAACCTCATTAGACCAATTCATGCATCATATCAAATTGTGTTATGAGTTTTCGAAAGTTCCTTTGGTGCATCGTATCCTTTGAAGCTATTCGTAGGTTTTGCTTACTATTTTCATTCTTTACTTTCACTCTTTCGCACTTTTCCCATTAACCCTTTTCGAGCTTTCTATAAGCTAGGACCCATCCAGAGACCGACCTTGTTTATTCTTAGTCACGGTTCATAACACTAATGCTTAGATACTTTCCCCTCCAAAGGTGAGGGAAGAAGAAATGGTTGAGGAAGCTACCCTGCCTCAAGTAGCCGGCCAAAAGAGGAAGGCTCCTAAAACAGCAATGGAGCTAGGGTCTAAAGCCAAGAAATAGAGGCCCTTAGTAAGGTCACCTTTGAGTCAGGGAAATGGAATGAGTGGTCGATAGCTTATCCCTACCAGTGTGCGGACGACTTGGGGGATGAATTTTTTGACGTCCTAAACAACTTTAAGATAATGTGGATCAAGCTACACTTATTCCAAGAGGTGTTGTACACCTCCCGGGATGAAGAGTTCTTGAGGGGAGTTCCCGAAATGGAGATGAAGATGAAGAAGGCCAAGGAAAAGCTCCTAAGGCCAAAGTAGGAGGTCCATGCCAATGATCTCATGCTGCAACATCGGTCACTCAACTACCGGGCTTCTATAGGGTCTTATACCCTAAGTGATTGGGCTATCTTCAACGAATAGACGAAGAAAGGGAAGCTAAGGCCCGGGTCAAGAAAGAGAACGTCAAGCTAAAGGCATCGGTTGCAAGGCTGCAAATCGAGTTAGCAATGAAGGCATCCAAGTGTGACAGTGCCAAAGCTACTTTGCTAGAGATGGTCAGTTTGAAGTTTAGGTTAGAGCAGCAAGTCCAGGAGCTACAAGAGAAGGTTTGAAAGATGAAAGAGATTATCTCCAAAATGGAGAGTATGGAGGTTCTCAGCGATATCGCCATTGAAAAGGCCATCGCCAACTATCAAAACCAAAGAGTGGTTAAATGAGCTGGAAGACTTGACCACCGACTCTGAGCTATACTAGGAAGGAGGTGCTCTCTCACTATCCGAACCTTAATCTGAGCTTCCTGGACTTCTTGGATTCCCCAACCTTTAACAAGAAGAGAGAAGCCCTAGTGTGCGAAAGGGAGGTTGCTCAAGCAACCTTCGATGTTCCAAGCGCTCCCTCCACTACTGGGGCCAAGCAAGGTACTTCCACATCTACTTTTACCCCAGTAGCCCAGTAGGAGGCCGCCCTAGAAGCAGTTTCTCAAGACAATCAACCTTCAGGCGATCCTCTTACTACCCCTTTCTCGCAAACTTCAACCCCTGCTTCAAGGCAAGGCTAGTCGCTTGAAGCATCATTGGATCAGCACTCAGAGTAGATCGAAGCTTTGGATTTTTTTAAGTTATCGAAGTTAGCTGATGCAAGGTGGTAGTGTTTTAATAATAAAAAAAAAAACATATGTATACCGGGCCAAGATGCTGGCCTTCACTATGTGACTTGATAATCCATGAATGAAAATTTTTACTTGGCTTCATTTTAGGAGCTTACTCTTTCTTACTTTGCATTTGAGCATAGTTGTGCAGGAATTCCTCTATACAAGGGGACTTTTCCCTTGGCAAGGTTATCTTCCGAAGGGGATCAAGTTAGTGGTATTCCGACCTACCCAAAAGATAGGAGTTCCTTCATGAAAGGGGTATTTCCCCTTGCCGAAGTTACCAGTAAAGGTCAGGTCGATAGTATTCTGACCTGTTCGGAAGATAGGAGTTCCTTTATGCAAGGGGTGTTTCCCTTTATAGAAGTTACTTGAGGGAGTCAAGTCAGTAGTGTTCCAACCTACTCTGAAGATGGGTGTTCCTCTTTGCAAAGGATGTTTCCCTTTGTTGAGGTTACTCGAAGGAGTCAGGTCAGTAGCATTTCGACCTGCCCAGTAAACGATCCATTTGCCCTTGCACTCTTGTACTTCATTTCCTTTTTATCCTATGTTTCACTACCTCACCATTCCCAATTTCCTTAAAGAAAGTCTTGAGCCAAAAAAGAAAAATTCATACATTGATTAATCACGCCACTATCTAAGATAATGAGCATAATCTGGTCAAAAATCAAATCAACAAGGTATGTGATACGCTTAATCTCACTTTACTTTTTATAACAAAAGCGTATTTTATTAATAAGTACACTAGGTCGCTTGAGCATTTTCGATATAAGCCTTTCTGTCTTCCTTATCATCCTTTATAAAATAATTTGTAAAGTTTCTTTTGATTTCTCCATTCTTGTAAACTTCCTCTTATAAAAAGTTAAGTTGATCATTTTTCTCTTGCAAAATAAAGGTTTTCAAAATTTATTTAAAAAAAAAAGAGAGAGAGAGAGAAAGAAGAGAAGTGAAGGATTGCTAATGAGTAAAGATTCTTCCAATCAAGTTCACATATTACTTGCTCAACTTAAGGATTTATTATATACACAATACAATGTAAGTTGTCAAATTTTCCCATTTTATATATTGTTTATAATTTTAGAAGATTATTTTAATATTGGTTTTTCTGTTAAATAATATTAAGTTAAGACTAAATTGATAATTTCAAGAAAAGCAGTTACACAAAGCTGTCAAGGCGTCAATAACATGGATAACTAAACATAAGAAAGGGAATGAAACCTGAAACTTTCGATTCCATTACAACAATAAGTTTACTCTATCATACTAAACATAATATAAGGATATAGTGATTTGCAAAAAAGATAGATGAAATTTAAATAATACTTAGCACATATAATTCTTCGTATTAATAAGTAATTTTATTTATCATATAACTCCTAACATATTGTTTTTTTGAGCAAACACATTGCAATCACATATGCCGCCACAACATCTTTAAATATACTCACGTTTTCTCAAACTATTAAGTAGAGACTAGAGAACTGTTTTATTATACATAAAAACAAATAAGTTCTCAATAGTTGCAAATACATGAAAATTCTCTATATATTATACAATGATAGTTATCTATATCTTAAACAAGGTCATAGATCTCCCATAACAATTATACATCATTTCATTGGACTACATTAACACAAAAAACTTCCAAAACCCAGTTTTTACCTTGCAACTACTGTTGGGCCTGACAATGTATCATCAGAGACATCGAAATACACATCATCACTCTTAGAAAGTTCATACACTATATCAACCATAGTAGGCCTCTTTGAAGGATCTTTGCTTATACAAGCAACAGCTACTGTCATCACACTTATAACACTTTCCATTGAGATTGTATCTGCAAGGAGTCTCTCATCCATCCACGCCCTTAACTTCTTCATCTTCATGTTTTCACTCCCTTCCAAAACCTCAGCCGCGCTTGCCCACATGACTTTGCCATTTTCATCAATAGCTTCCTTCCCCGAAATTAGCTCGAGTAAGACTACCCCGAATGAGAACACATCCATCTTAGTTGATACCACACCATCTGCTAGATATTCTGGAGCAATGTAACCTTGAGTGCCTACAATGTGCATTGTTATGGCATTACAGCCGGATTTTGCCAACCCAAAATTGGCAATCTTGGCCCGCATGTTGGATTCCAAGAGAATGTTGCTGCTTTTAATGTCTTTGTGTACAACTCTTGGCCTAGTGTGCTCATGGATGTATTGAAGACCATTGGCAACATCAATAGCAATGCGTAGCCTTGTTTTCCAATTAAGTTTCTCCCTGCTTGTGTCATTATGTAGCCAAGCATCAAGAGAACCATTTTCAACAAATTCATAGATCAAATAGCAATTCCCATCCTGAGGGTCAATGCAGAAACCTTCAAGCTTCACCAAATTGCCGTGATTCACCTTCAAAGTAGCCAATCTTTAAGCTTAAGTACATGATTAAAACAAAAAAAACCTTACAAAAAAGACAAGCACATTTTTGCTCTAATGAAGTCTATAATGAATCCTCGCTAATCAAGCTTCTTTTCCAAGGGTTAAGGTGCTACAAAAGATCGATATTACTATTAAGATAATTTATTCTTATTCCAAACTTCCTAGATGCATAACATTAACATATAATTATTTGTTAATCGTTAAATTTTGTAGCAATTAAGGTCCATCTAGATTCTAGACTATTATGTGATATCATAAAAAGATTAGATGTTTGAGCCAGCCATTGGGGTTTGTCTTTGGATTATTGTCTTGATATAAGTCAACCCATATTTTGGAATTATTGGCTAATGCAACTTAATAAGATATAATATATGTTTAACTATAAACTAAGAAGATTCCCAACCAATAAGGATGTGGGCAACAAATAAAAATTAATTAATAGAAGAAATATTAATTTGGTAAGAAATACTCAAATGCAATAAAAACAATTTCACATGCTAGGTACATCTATCATTTCATTAGCATTGACTATGAAAACAAGTTTCTCTTTCTACTAATAATCGCTTGCTTAAACGATTAGTTTTAAGAGAGGGTTGCTCGAAAGAAAAACATATAAGCAAAAATATTATTAAATCTGATAATTAACCTATTAAAGCATAAATCTATCTCTGAAAAATTCCAAATTGCAATCACAATTACCATTTTTAACTAAGGGAGAATTATAACGAAGGATATTAACATTTATGGGATAAGTTCAAATAAAGGATCGACGTTTTATAAAACGGTTCATATAATTTTATGAATTAACTATTGTAAATCTTTTATTTGAACTATTCTTTATTTGAACTTTTTGAAACGTTAATTCCTTATTTGAATTTACCCTTAAACGTTAATCTCATTCATTGTAATTTTCCCTTTTAACTAATAATGGGCTTTATTACTATAATACAAAGTTGATTTATGGTTAAACAAGTATTATCAAAAGTTTTTACAAAGATCGTTAACAGCTTCTCCAAAGGTTATCAACAGTATCTTTTACTGCTTTGCACTTATTTTCACTCGTGAGTTATTTTATCACTGAATCCTAAATCCCTCTATTTTTCCATTTAAATATTTTTTTCCTTTCAAAACAGTGGAAGATTGGGATATTATTACTTTATGTGAAAGGGGATTGAACATTGATTAATAGATATATTAAGAGGTTAAATAAATAAAACCATGCGTTCATACTTATCTCCTATGCTAGAAGAAACATATAATATGCATTGAGAGTAAAGTTTATCTGTTAACAAAGTTCCATCATGCTCCTACTAATATCCCATTATATATTGATCCATATAAGACATGCCATCTAAACCATACAGTGACGTCTCTCCCGAATTCACATTTTATATTACTTCCGTTCACTTGTGTCCTTATCCAGTAGAATGGTTTATCTTAACACGTGAAATTTTGTCAAAACGAATACCTACCCTCGTTTGAATTTTCAAGTTTCTCATCAAATAAAATAAGGGCCTAAATAGGTGATTACTGATTAGACCCTTCAGAGATTAAGATATCTATTTTACACCAATTCAATTATTACAGTGAAGGTAAGTCAACGTCATTACGAAAATTGATTTAGAAGGAGTTATATTTTACGGTTTAATTGAAATTTCAATTCATTTTTCAACTTTTGACCAAACAAGGTAAAAGCTTTTTTCAGTAATTACACATGATGGCAGGTTACATTATTGTCTAATAATACATTAATTAATATAGAGAAATTTGAAACTTTAACTAAATATTGAACGGAATTATTGAAAGAACTTGTCTCTTAGTAAAAGAGTGAAAAATTCCAATGGGAGGAATATACATAATTAAAACTTTAACCGATCCGGTCCATCAACCAAACAGCAAGGACACCGAGACAATAAAGTCATAATGAATGATAGCGACGGAAAGCTAATCTAAATGGGTACTGATCTGATCACCGTTGAGTGTTGGCCGTAAAGAAAATTCAAGTCTGGCGTACGTAAAGTTGATAGAACGGGTAAAAGCGGGGCTTTCACGTGATTCGCTAGGAAAAAGCTTTCCAGAAATTTGTCAAATATAAAAAGATACCTAGTGGTACTTATTTTAAAATGCTTTCAATCACTAATTTGTCATTTATAAATGAAAATTTGTAAAAGTTTTCCATATCGAATTACATCATAATATCCTCAACTCGTTAATAATATGTTTGATTAAAGGAAGGAATTGGGAGAGAAGAAAACTCTTTTTTTTTTTTCCCTTTTCTCTTAAGTAAGGAAAATGATAAAATGGGTTTTGGAAGAGAGTTTTTTTGCTTGGGTCCAGGGAGGATGGGGAAAGAAAATCACTTAAATTACTCAAATACTCTCTTAAATGGAAAAAAAAAAGGAAAAAAAGATATATGAAATTTTAGGGGCTTTGAACAAATTTAAAAATATTAACTTTCACTCCATATCTTTCCTTCCAATTCTTTAAATGCATTAATTTTTAAATTTTAAAATCAAAACATATCCTATAACCCTATAAAATCACCTTACAAACCCATCGAGAGAGGTTTTACATGTATAGGGTATTTCAAAGTTATTTACTTACCTTTATTAGTGCATGTAACTTTAAGTGGGCTAACCATATTGATCAAGAGTTTGGTGTTTTTTTCAACTTTTTTTAAATTGTATGTATTTTGTATTATTTTCATTAAATTATTAAACAGAATATATTTAATAATATTATTTTATTAAATTAATTATAATCAATTAAAAATCATACATATTCCCTTCCTAACAGTGATAAACACACAATTAATAATTTTAAAGAAAGCACTAAAAAAAAGATATCATGTTTTGGTAAATTCCTTTATTTTCATATTTTTGTTTATTCCTATTTCATCCTGTTTTACAAACATATAGTGTAAAACGATATTTTGGTTAAATTCATGAACTCAACTTATCAAACTTTCCAAACACCTCGAACCAAAACTCTATACACCAAAAAAAATCTATCAAAGGAACAAGTGGGAGACAGGGAAATCAAAATATCATCAGCATTCGATTTTGCATTATTTTCAAATTTAATCTAAAAAACCAGTCTAAGCATATCTAAGAAATTGTAGATGAAGCCAAAACAGAGGCAAACATAAGAAATTCACATCATAAGAGTAGATAATCAAAGAAGAAATGTTACCTTTTGCAAAATCTTGAGCTCCTCATATGCATTCCACTTCATCTTCTTGATGGCATAAACCTCACCATCAATACAACCTTTGTATACGGACCCTTGAATCAAACTTTTTGAGCTAAACCCATCGGTTGCTTCTCCCAGTTCCTCAATCTTAAACACTTTGTACTTATCCAAACAATCAGAAACATCTGCCATCAAACCCACTTCCATTTCTTTGTTTGACCCCAATTTTTCTGTATACGCACCATTCCTCTTCTCTAAATCTCTCCCCAGTATTCCCTTCCCCTTCTTCCGACCGTGTCTCTCCCTGTAAAACCCAAACCCAATAACCAAAATCAACAGCAGCCCCACAATTCCTAGTCCTATGGCGAGCCCTCTGATCAACCCAGTTCTCTCTTCTTTTGCAGCAGGAACAGTAGTGCTAGGAAAAGTAGTTGGTTGTGTAAAATCTGGAAGTTTGGAGACAGGAATGAATAAAGTCTCATAATTTGAAAAATTGTCCTTGCCATTAGTATCTACTATTGCTTGTGGATCTACCTCAAATCTTGATGCTATAGACGATAGATTATCAGAGGGTTGGTACACATAGGATACTAAATAGTTGACTTGATTGTTTAATTGTGTCTGGTTAGGACACTTGCAAAATATAGGGAAAATAACATCGACCCCTATAGTTAAATTTGTGGGTACCAACGTGGGATTGACTAGCTCGACCGATTGATACGTGGTTAGATTCTCAAATAATTTAGTGGACACGATGTAGAAAGTGTTGCCGGCTTTTATAGTGTACGTGATGTTGGCGTATGATATGTTGGTGTCGTTATGGGAATTACAAGAACATGTTAGGGGTACGAAGAGGGGCTGCTCCAACGCGAGTGTTTCGGCAACGTTGGTGTAGGATATGTTGCTGGGTTCAGCAATCATGAGCCTACTTACCTCGAAAAGGTCACCGATCGAGGCAAGGTCCGTGTAGTTTTGAGCCATGCTGGCTCGATAAAAGGCGTAGGTCTGGCATGAGTATGTTGTTGTCTCTGTGGCGTTGCAAGTGAAGCCTTGGATGCCGGGTGGGTCTTGAGCTTGAGATTGGGAAAGGAAGAAGAGCAGGAGTAGCAGAGACATGAGTGGTAAAGGCATTATTTTTGTCATTTTCATCTTGTTGTGTGGGGGATGGGACTTGGGTATTGGTATTTATAAGATTATATGTATGTGTGTGTGTGTTTGGATGGTTGAGGCTGCGGAAGGTTTGTGTTTTTTGTCAACATTTGAAGTGGGAAAAGGAAAAGAGTGATAACTTAATATCATTGTCAATATATCGGTCGAGGATGGGCATTGTTTTGTTTCTATTAGGAAAATTTTCTTGGCCTCCTTTGAGAAATAGCTATTATGATGTCATAGTCTATCACTAATGTTCTCTCTCTTAAGAGAGGGAGAAAAGCATAGCCGAAAAAATATATTAAGTCATTTTTATTTTTAATACCTAGTCTCGAGCCTCCACTTTAGTTCTATCGATGTCTCGATTCATCCTTTCCTAAAAATGGGTTCTTGTTCACCATCACTCAACCATTTCTATCTTCACTAGAGAAGTTAGCGTTTCTCATGATTTATGTTTTCTTTTCTTGTTTGATTAAGGTTTTGTTATTAAGAAAAATAAGAACATCCCTTCTTCATTAATTTGATTATACCTTGATTTAGTGGTTGTGGATTCACCTAGTGTTTTTTTAATTACGGATTTATCTATTATATGTCCTATTTTCTTGGAGTAAGCTTATTAGATGTATCGGTCTTGTTGGGTAAGAATTAGATGTACTCATTTTTTCATATGTGATTCAAGAAAGCTCTTCTGGTGCTGTTTGAATGTGTGTAATTAGGAGCCGATTTCATGATTGTATTTGTTTTATGTGCTTAAAAGGTTTGGTCTTTTTTCTCTCACGAATTTGTCTTTGAGTGGCTACAAACCAAGTTAGAAAGAGAAAAATGTTTGGATTAGCTCATGTGAAGGATTGTGAACGCGATAATCGTAGGTATTTGAGCTAGGGAGAGGAGAGCATGAGCATAACTTTTTGTTAGACTATTTGTCAAACCTAAAAAGTTGTATAATAAATAGGTGTAATTTGCAATTACTATGTTTTATCCTAGTTTTGCTCTATACAATTTGCTACTGCAGAATCGTAGAAGCAATTACAACTTAACAGTTGTTATCACTTGTGATTTTTTAGATGTTTCTAGAAACAGAATGCTTTAGTGTTGGAATTACTTATCCCGAAAAAGCGATGGCCAAGAGAGGTGGTGAGTAGATCAATTTAACTAACATTCTATATTTAAGCTTTCATTTCTTTCTTGATAACTATAGTTCTAGTTGTTATTTATGAAACGTAATCCTCCATGTAGTGTGTTTGGATGGTTGCCCATAAGCTTATCACTTTGATACAGGATTTGGTGTTGCAATCAATAACTAACTCGTTCTCTTTGAGGTTTGTTCTAGATTTCATCTTCTCAAAAAAATCTAAGGGTACATTGGTTTTTATAAATAATGTTCTTAGGAATTTGGGAATGGAAAATAAAATGGTTTGATCAATAAGTTTCTCTTTTCTTTTAGGCTTTCCTTTATAAATTTTTACCTCTTTATTATATATTTTTCAGGGAGGAGTAATTAAGCTAATATGTTTCTTTGTTTTGGTATAATGCTGCAATGAATCTCCTTTATATTATATTCCTTCAAGTAATGGCTTACTTTGTTTTTCATTTTTCCGCTTTTATAGTATTCAATGTAACCCTATGGCTGAAATGTTGTAAATCAAACTTTGTTTAACATATCAGAATTTTTATGGACAACAAACTTTAATAGAACTATTTTATTTTATTAGCTGTCTCTTTTAACCATCTAATGCTATATTAATATACCATTCTCTTATCTTGTGAGGCTATGGCAAAGAGTCATTTGATATAGGGTCGTTTTCTAGTTTTTTTCACCATTGAAGTTGATAAGTCAATCATGTATGCTTGATACGTAATTTGCAATAAAATTCTTTACATGCGCTATTGAATGTAGATCTAACTTGAAATACTAACTTAACCTTAAGTTAAGCTTAGATATTGATACTACTTCAATTTCTTTTAAAAAATAGAGTCTAAACGAGTTTACTTGAATCAAATTCAATATCGCTTAAAACCACTTTGAATTGAGTTTAAGTTCAAAATTCTAAACTCAATTAAGTTTGAGTATAAATTGACCTCTGAATATTTCTAATCAAGTTCATGCGCAAGTTTAACACTATATCATGACTCAACCTTTTTCTAGCCTTAATTTATAGTTTGCTTAAGAACACATTTATAAAGAAGGTACTTAGAGAGGTACTTGTAATGCTACATTAGCATCTTAAGCAATTCACTTTCTAAACAATTGTTTACTTTATAAAAGGATACTTTACTAAAATCACTTGTCATTTTTTAAAACCTTTTGCAATATCATTACTTCTCAAACAATATATATAAATATTATTTAGACATTTTTAAGTATGAAAAAACTATTTCGCTAATTATGAGATGTAGTAAATAATTATTAGCTAGACTACTAAGAAATATTAGTTGCTCACGTTTACATATTAGTTTTATCCAACTGTATTCCAACTGGTGGTAGGTAGATTAGTTGTTACAGTTACTTGTATTTGAATAGCATTATGTTACTAGTGATAGTAGAATCGTCATTTTCACATACTCTTCTTTCTTCTTCTATTTAATGATCTGTTTCATACTTCAAATACTGATAAACTCACATCACTACATCCTGCTGTTGTTTTGTCGTATAATCCACATGGTATCAGAGCAATATGAAATCAATCAAGTATTCTAGCCCTAATTAGCTCATTGCCGCTTGTTTAGAAGATCAAGTTTTCTACTCTCTTTATTTTTTTTTAAGAAACAGTCGTTTGATCTATCAATATGAATACAATTCAAGATCAGTTGAATAGTGATCCTTTATATCTTAGCCGTTTTGATCACCTTGGGATGTCAATTGGAAACATGCCTTTTGATGGAACAAATTATCATATCTAAAGTAGATCCATGCATATGGGACTTGGTGCTAAACTCAAGTTAGGTTTATTGATGCTACTCTTATTAAGCTTGATGAAAACTCAACTAATTTAGTATGTTGGATTCGATCGGATTATATGGTCCGATGATGGCTATTAAACTCCACGGTTCGTGATTTGTCACAATGTTTCTTTTATACTCAATCTACTTGTAAGTTGTAGATTGCGATTCAAGAGAGATATGATGCATCTAATGGACCATTGGTGTTCCAAATTCAACATGAAATTGGAACTTTAAAGCAAAATAATATGTCGATTAGTGCTTACTACAGCAAGATTAAAAAGTTGTGGGATGAACTGCAAATGATAAATTGTTATCTTACTTGCAGTTGTGATCATAAGACTCATTGTGATTGTGGTTCAAAAGATAAGATTGTAGAGTTTGAATTACGTTCTAAATTCATGCAATTTTTTATTGGTTTTAATAAAACTTATGAAGGAGTGCATAATCAGATTATTTAAATGGATCTACTTCCTTCTATCAATAAGGCTTTATACTAGTTACAAAAAGTAGTAAAACAAAATGAAATTACTACTTTGGTTGCTCTAGATACTGATATTTCAGCTTGTCTAGCTAAAACTGTTGAAAGTACAAAATTCCTTAATAATTGAAGAAAGCAGAAGAATCAATGTAAGCCCCACAACCAGCTACTCGAGGTTTCGATCGGTTAAAAGATCCAATCGAGCCTAAATTATAAAGTAAAACTAGAAATATTAGTAAAAATAACCCTGTAAACTTGAATTTAAGAAAATAAGTAATAAAATAGGAAACTATAAAATTTTCAAATTTTAAGTATAATAATTGTTAATTATCGAAAAACCGAAAAGTGTAATCTAATAACTAATAAATTACTAGAGATAAATTATATGTATACTAAAAATCATAGAATGATCTAAATAATAATTAGGAATGTTCACATATACCCCACATATATTTACGTGTAGATAAAAATACGCGAAATTACTTAAATTGGCTAAAAACTTATTAAATAATTAAAGAAAAATTATAATTAATTAAGGAAAAATAAAGAAAAATCAGAAAAAAAAATAAAGAATGATCCAGATATAGGTCGTGGCAGCTGGGGAAAATAAGAAAAAAATTATCCAATTAAATTAGAATAACACAAAAGTCAAATTGGAAAATAAGGCAATTGTCTAATCAAATTAATGCACAATAATTTCCCTAAAGCTCTATAAATAGCAAGAAAATTTTAGAAGCTCATTTGGTCAATTTGAAGAGTGATAAAAATAAAGAGAGGCGAAATTGAGAGAAAATAGGAGTTAGAAAAAAAAATAAGAAAACTGTGCAATTAAAGCCTTAGAGGGGAATCCACACCAAAAGAGCACCTGGGAGTGGACAGCCACCAGCACCACATGATGGTGGTAGCGCCTAGACCGGCCGACAAGGCCACTGTGGCTGGTGATGGCCGAAGCCATCCAGACTGGTGAGTTCAATTTCCAACCCGATTTTGTGTAATTTTGTAAAAATAGTAAATATTCTTATAAAATTATGAATTTTGTTATTCTGAAATATTTTTGTATGTAGCTTTTAGGAAAAATATTATTTTGATAAAAATATGTCCCATGATATATAGTCTTTAAGAAATCATGCAAAACCGAGCATGTTTCGGTTTAGAAATAAATTACTTTACGAGTGTAGTTTTGAACTCAAAAATTTTGTGTAGACTACTTAGATGATATAGAACAGTACTATGAAGCCCGTTTTCAAAAATTAATTTTTGAAAATTTTAGATAATTTTTAGGCCTTAAAATGAGGCATAAAATGGGTAATTTAGGGTTAATTAAATAATTAAATGGTTAATTATTGATTTAGTGAATAATTATATGTTTTAGGATGTTGAAATCTGATGAAGTATGATACTTGTAGCATTTAGGGTGTTAGATGTAATTATTAGGTTAATTATGTAGTAAATAAGTAATAAGAAAAATTAGTAAATTTTAAGTTAATTTTGTAAATTAGAGTAATTAGGTATAAAATTTGATTTAGAAAGAATTTAGACACTTTGAAATGATAATTAATGTTGAGAGATGTTAATTAGAGTGATAAAAATATTAGATGTGTATTATATACATAATAGGTGATAATACATAATATGTAATTATTGGAAATATAATAAATAGAAAATATTAAGATGAAAATTGATATTATATAAATAACAGGGATATATAATAAAACTGATAGAAAACTTAAATTTATGTAATTATATGAAAAATGTAAAAATTTCTCACATTATGAGTAAATTCGGTATACTAATAAGGATTTAAATGTACCGGGTGAAATAAAATACTGACTAGGGATAATAATAGTATTTAGGATATCTGGAAATAATGTGACTAATTTCACATTATGAGTTGAAAAGAGTTTCTAAGGTTCGGGTATAAAACAGTACTTAGAAATCAAATTATAACCTAATTTAAAAAAATCGATGCGGAAGCGGAAATTGAACCCGAACCTAGTCCTAAACCTAGAATAATTGTAAAAGATTTGAAAACTTGGATAATTGGACATATTAAACGTTAAACAAAAGATAACAATAAGCGTTATAGGATAAAACGAACCTATAATAGTTATATGAGAGACTGAAACCATGTTTGTGTTATAGGGATGATCGATGATGGCCTGAGCAAGTTGGACCTTGAGTAAGTAAGTGAGAAGTCGAGATAAGTTGGGATTAATACGTTGTTGTATTTTGGAGACTTGAGATTGTGCTTAGTTGTGCTTGTTAGATAGTTGATTGTGTGCATGTGCTTGATTATGAGTGATATTATGATTTTGTTTATTGTTCTAGCTTATATTGTATGATTTGTATGAAATGATTAATTACCCTAAACTAGACCTAATCAAATATACGACTTGTAATCATAATTGGACTTGCATGGCAACCCATTAAGGGAAACCTAAGATTCTCCGGCCAAATACCGATCCCTTCGAAAGGGGTAGCGTAAGATTGCATAAAGATCCCTTCTTCATCCTTAGTCGAACTAAGTAAAAGGAAAGGAGATTGCAGTAAGGGTGAAGTCAGTGGTTCGAAGGTAATCGTGGGAGAAGCGGTGTCTCCATTGCACAAGCCTGAGTTTAGTCGTAAGCTATTACATTAACGGCAACTCCTTAACCCAGATTAGAGCGGGTGCAATTTCTCTAATCTCACGATGAGCCAGACAACGTCGTGCGATGGCATTTGCTTGAACATGCATTACACCTAATAAGTTCGTTGATAACCTTGTTATGTTTATAGTATAGTTTTAAGTCCTCCATCCTAACTTACTGAGCTATGGTTGCTCACATCCCTATAGACGTCGTGCAGGTGCTGGCTGAGAAGTGGTATACAACTACTCTAAAGTTAGCAACTGCTGAATCCTGGGGAGTGAAAAAAAAATATTTAAAGAATAAATATATATTTTTAAGGTCTAAGCTTTTATTTTAGAATTTTTCATTTTTGAATAATGTAATAACTAGGAAATATATTATGGTGAAACATTGCAAACGCTAATTGTAATAATTGAATTATAGTGTATATATATATTTTCTCACTTTCTTAGGTAAATGATTTATTTAAATTACAAACTGTTTACTTCAAAGCGGGTTAGTCGTGGACACCTTGTGTAGATCAGGTCTAGAATAGCGGTTGTAAGGCCAACTTCTATCTTAGAATGGTTTACACCATGGGATTGTTATGACTCTGCCGCTTCGGGGCATGACAATCAAGGTCAAGGATTTTGTAAACACAACAAAATGGAAGGTCATGTGATAGAGACCTGCTTTCAAATCCATGGTTATCTTGACTAGTATAAAGGATGCAAAATTACTGAAGGCAGAAATTTTAATGGTAGACTTTCAGCTTCGGTTTGTATTGTTTCCAAAAATACACTTGATAGTCCTTTTGATGGAACACATAATGTTGACAAGAATTGGAGGCATTCTTTTGAAAGTCATGTAGCAAACCAGAATTTCATACAATCAATGAGCCAAGAACTATACAAATTGATGAAGGAGCATGGAAATAGGGAGTCTTCAAATTCAATTGCTAATATGGTTAAAGCTGCAAATATATGTTTGTCATCTTTTTCTTGTTGTTTTGGCATTTTATCTAAGAATGAGAAAACCTAGGTTGTTGATTCAGGAGCAACAAATCATATATCACCATTTGTTGCAACTCTTTTTGACTTACATACTTTATCCAATCCACTTTACATATGACTGCCTAAATGGACAAAACCTTACTGCTACAAAAGTAGGTTCAGCTACTAATAATCAACTCTTAACCTTGGAAAATGTACTTTATGTGCCAAACTTCACCCATAATCTACTTTCAATGCAAAAACTACTTAAGGATCAACATTTAGTTGCATCCTTTACTCATCAGACTTGTATTTTTAAGGACCCAACATGTAAGACTGTTCTAGCTATTATAAGAGCCTTTCAAGGGTTATATGTACTAGAAGTAACAAATACCAATAGTGTTTCTGATTTTAATAATTCTGTTATTCATTCTTCTAGTTCATTTTCATGTAATTCTCAAAATAAAACAACTTTCTTACAATTGTTTCATGCACGAGTAGGACATCCTTTTTTGACAAAGTTACAACATATGGCTCCTTGTAAAGACTTAAATACTTCTAGTTTTGTTTATGAGACATATCACCTTACTAAGTTTCATCAGTTGTCTTTTTCACAAAGTACTCATGATTAATCTTTTGCTTTTAAACTCTTACACGTCAATGTGCAAGGTCCTTATCATGTTAAGTCTATTTCTAGTACTAGATTCTTTTTAACAATTCTTGATGACCATACACTTGCCACTTGGACCTATTTGTTTAAGTGTAGGTCATTAGTTAGCCATTTGCTTCATCAATTCCTTTGTTATGTTCAAAATCATTTCCATATTGTACCCAAGTAAATAAGGACTAATAATGGGACATAGTTTATGTCACATGCCTGTAAGGATATGTTTCAAAACTTGGGTATCATACATCAAAGATCAGTTGTTTACACCCTTAAACAAAAGGAAAGAGTAGAAAGTAAACATAGGCATATATTGGATGTTGCTCAACCTTTGAGATTTTATGCCGAATCACCTACAAAGTTTTGGGGTGAATGCATGTTAACTACTACATTTCCTATCAATAAAATGCATGTTAAAAGGTTGCAGTGGAAAACTCCATTTGAGTTGTTGTATGGTACTTTGCCAAGTTATGATGACTTATGTGTTACGGCTGCTTGTGCTTTGTGAGAAAGCCGCTTCGTCTAATTGATAGCTTGATTCTAGAGCTTATAAGTGCATTTTTTTGGGATATTCTTCTAATCACAAAGGGTATAAAGTATATGATTTTGAACAAAACAAAATTCTAGTTTCAAGAGATGTTGCATTTTATAAAAGTATCTTTCCATATAAAGATAAATCTAGTCCTTTCTTCTTTAACTCTTCTAAGTCTTCTTTTAAAAACTCTATTTTATTTGAGTCCAATAACTCTATTGATCATCTTCTACTACTCAAACATATTCTTTGTCTCGTGTTGCCTAAGCTAACAATTGTTTGGTTGTTTTTTATGTTTTTATGAACAGTATAATGAATCCTTAGTTTCTCATGGTGATGAGACTACTTCTGCAATACCATTATGCAAGTCTACTAAGAGTAGACACCTTCCTACATGGTTTTCTGATTTTGTGCCTGAATCACACTCAAATGCAGTAGCTCTACCACACACTGATATAATTTCCTCTTCATCTTTTGCTTCACAACCTTTTGCCTGTTGATACTCATTGCTTAATATACATGACTTTGATTCATTTCCTCGTGATTACGTTGCATCTTTTACAACTGTTTTAGTTACAAAAGAGTCTCATTCTTATTACAAGCATCAAAACAAAATGAATGGATAAAGCTATGGACAAAGAAATATTGGCTTTAGAGTGTAGTAATACTTGGGAATTAGTTGATTTGCCTCTAGGGAAACGTGTAATTGGATGCAAATGGGTCTATAAAGTCAAGTATAAACTAGATGTCGCTATCCAGTGATATAAAGCTCATTTAGTAGTTAAAGGATATAATGAAAAGGTAGGCCTTGGTTACCATGACACTTTCTCACCTATGACAAAACTAGGTAATGTACAGGTGTTACTAGCTATTGCTACAACTAATAAATGGCCCATGCATCAAATCTTTATCAATAATGCATTTCTCCATAGTAATAATCTATATGTATCCACTTGAGGGATATTTTAAAGTCAAGTCATGCCAAGTTCATAAAAGTAGATGATCATTATATAGTCTAAAACAAGCTTATAGGCAGTAGAACTTACAAATCTTTTAATTCTTAGTAGCTCATGGCTTTGTTCAATCTCGTTATGATTATTCCTTGTTTGTGCATCATGGTTCTACTAGATTTGTTGCAATTCTCTTGTACGTAGATGATATGCTTATTTCAGGTTGAGATGCTCAATTTATTGTTGATATTAAGTGCTAACTAGATGATGCTTTTGTCATGCTTCGAAGCAGCAGAGTCGTAACAGCCTCACCGTGTAAACCATTCTAAGATAGAAGTTGGCCTTATAACCACTATCCTAGACCTGATCTACACAAGGTGTCCACGACTAACCCACTTTGAAGTAAACAGTTTGTAATTTAAATAAATCATTTACCTAAGAAAGTAAATAAATATATATATACACTATAATTCAATTATTACAATTAATGTTTATAATGTTTCACTGTAATATATTTCCCAGTTATTACATTATTTAGAAATGAAAAATTCTAAAATAAAAGCTTAGACCTTAAAAATATATGTTTGTTCTTTAAATGTTTTTCCTCACTCTTTAGGATCCAGTAGTTGCTAGCTTTAGAGTAGTTATAAGCCATTTCTTAGCCAGCACCTACACGACGTCTATGGAATGTGAGCAACCACAGCTTAGTAAATTAAGATAGAGGACTTAAAACTATACCATAAACACAGTAAGGTTATCAATCAACTTATTAGGTGCAATGCATATTCAAGCAAATGCCATCACACAACGTTATCCAGCCCGTCGTGAGATTAGAGAAATTACGCCTGCTCTAATCCAGATTGAGGAGTTGCTGTTAATGCAACAGCTCGTGACCAAACCTAAGCTTGTGCAATGGAGACACCGCTCCTCTCGCGACTACCTTCAAACCATTGACTTCACCCTTGCCATGACCTCCTCTTCTGTCACTTAGTTCGACTAAGGATAAAGAAGGGACCATTATGCCATCATGCGTTATCCATTTCGAAGGAGTCGATATTTGGCCAGAGAATCCTAGGTTTCCCTAATGGGTTACCATACAGGTCCGATTATGATTACAGGTCGTATATTTGATTAGGTCCAATTTAGGGTGATCAATCAATTCATACAAATCATATAATACAAACCAGAACAACAAACAAAATCATAGCATCACTCATAATCAAGCACATACACACAACCAACTATCTAACAAGCACAACCAAGCATAATCTCAAGCCTCCAAAATACAGCAGCATATTAATCCCAACTTACCTCGACTCCTCACTCACTTACTCAAGGTTCGACTCGCTCAGGCCATTACCGATTATCCTTATAATAAAAACGTGGTTTCAGTTTTTCATATAACTATTATAAGTTCGTTTTATCCTATAACGCTTATTGTTATCTTTTGTTTAGCGTTTAATATGTCCAATTATCCAGGTTTTCAAATTTTTTACAATTATTCTAGGTTTAGGACTAGGTTCGGGTTCAGTTTCCGCATCGATTTTTTTAAATTAGGTTATAGTTCGATTTCTAAGTACTGTTTTATACCCGAACCCTAGAAACTCGTTTCAACTCATAATGTGAAATTAATCACATTACTTCTAGATATCCTAAATACCATCATTACCACTAGTTAGTATTTTATTCCACTCGGTACACTTAAATCCTTATTAGTGTACCAAATTTACTTCTAATGTAAAAATTTTTTACATTTTTCATATAATTACATAAATTTAAGTTTTCTATCAGTTTTATTACATATCCCTGTTATTTTTATAATATCAATTTTTATCCTAATATTTTCTATTTATCATATTTCCAATAATTACATATTATATATTATCACCTATTATGTATATAATACACATATAATATTTCTATCACTCTAATTACCATCTCCCAACATCAATTATCATTTCAAAATGTCTAAATTCATCCTAAATCAGATTTTACACCTAATTACCCTAATTTACCAAATTAACTTAAAATTTACTATTTTCCCTATTACTTGTTTACTACATAATTAGTCTAACAATTACATCTAACACCTTAAATACTACAACTATCGTACTTCATCAGATTTCAACATCTTAAAACATATAATTATTCACTAAATCAGTAAATAACCATTTAATTACTTAATTAACCCTAAATTACCCATTTTATGCCTCATTTTAAAGCCTATTATCTAAAAATTTTGAAAATTAATTTTTGAAAATGGGCTTCATAGCACTGTCCTATATCATCTAAGTAGTCTACATAAAAATTTTGGGCTTAAAACTATACTCCTAAGGTCATTTATTTATAAACTGAAACATGCTTGGTTTTGCATGATTTCGCATGATTTCTTAAGGACCATATATCACGGGATATATTTTCATCAAAATAATATTTTTCCTAAAAACTAAATACGAAAATATTCCAAAATAGTAAGTTTCATAATTTTATAATAATATTTAATATTTTTACAAAATTAAACAAAATCGGGCTAGAAATCGAACTTACCGGTTTGTGTGGCTCCAGCCACCGTCGGTGGCCATAGGTGTGTCGGCCCACTTGGGCGCTACCACCACCATGTGGTGGTGGTAGCTGTCCACTTCTAGCTGCTCGTCGGGTTTGAGTTCTCCTTAGAAACCCCAACTGCACAGATTTTTTATGATTTTTTCTAAATCCCTAATTTACTCTCAATTTCGCCTCTCTCTATTTTTCTCACTTTCCAAACTGACCAAATGAGTTTCTAAAATTTTATTGCTATTTATAGAGCATTAAGAAAATTATTATGCATTAATGAGATAAGACAATTGCCTTATCTTTTCTTTTTTTTTTTTTCACTTTCTATTTGTTGCATTTTAATTAGTTGATTTTGTTTCTTCAATTCCAGATTGCTACGCCTCAATTCTGGATTTTTTCTCATTTTTCCTGATTTTTCTTAATTAATTATGAATTTTCTTTAATTTTTTATTATTATTTTAGCACATTTCGCATATTTTAAGTAATTACGCGTATTTTTACCTACGTGTCAATTTATATATAGTACAAATAAATATTTCTAAATATTATTTAGGTCATTCTATGATTTTTAGTATACATATAATTTATCTTTAGCGATTCGTTAATTATCGGAATACATTTTACGCATTTTCGATAAATAACGAGTTATATACTTAAAATTTGGAATTTTTATATTCTTTTATTTTATTGCTTATTTTCTTAAATTTGAACTTACAGAATCATTTTACTAATATTTCTAACTTTATTTTATAATTTAAGCACGATCAGATCTTTCAATTGATCGGAATCTTAAATGACTAGTTGTAGGGTTTACAGCTTTCACAATGAAGGATTTGGGTTATGCAAGGTTTTTTCCTAGCCTCGAGTTGTGTTCTTCTTCTGCAAGAACTCTTATAAGTCAACGCAAATTTGTTCTGGACTTACTTGCTAATGCAAGAATGTCTGCTTGTAAGCCAATTTTCACTCCGATGCTTACTGATTTGAAACTTAATCAAGATACTGGTGATGCTCTTCCCAATCGCACCTCCTTCAAACAAACTATTAGGCAATTATGCTATGTCACCATGCCTAAGCCTGACATTTGTTATTCAATTTAAAGGCTTAGTCAATTTTTATCTTGCCCATGTATGCCATATCCTCTCTTGGTCTTTTTCAAAGTACTAATAATAATTTTGTCCTCACTACCTTCTCTGATGCTAATTAGGGAAGCGATTCTTTTGATCAAAAGTCACTTATTAGCTTTTATATATAGCTTGTGTTGGCTTTAGTGTCTTAGAAGACTAAAAAGCAGTCAATTGTTTCCACCTCTACAATAAAAGCTAGGTATCGTAGTCTCACTTCTACCACCAAGGAGATTCTTTGGTTATCTTATTTATTACGTGACTTTGGTATTTTTGTAGTCCATCTTCTACCACCAAGGAGATTCTTTGGTTATCTTATTTGTTACGTGACTTTGGTATTTTTGTAGTCCATCTTGTTTCTCTTTATTGCGATCGTCGATCCACCATTCTGATTACATCCAATCCTTATTTACATAACCAAATTAAACACATTGACATCAACATTCACTTCATCAAAGCTATATTACTTCTGATTTTCTCAAGCTTCATCATATTCCTACCAAACATCAAGTAGCAAATTTGTTTACCAAAGCTTTTAGTGACAAACAATTTCATTTTTTACTTTCCAAGTTGTTTCTTAGAATAGATCCAACTTAAGAGGAGGGAGGGCATGAGATAGTGAATAATTATTAGCTAGACCACTGTGGAATATTAGTTGCTGATGTGTACGTATTAGTTTTGTCCAACTGCATTCCAGCTAGAGGTACTTAGATTAGTTGTTACAGTTGCTTGTATTTATATAGTAGTATGTTACTAGTGATAGTGGAATCGTCATTTTCTCATACTCTTATTTCTTCTTCAATTTAGTGATCTATTTTATACTTCAGATACTAATCAACTCACATCACTGCATCTTGCTGTTGTTTTACCGTATAATCAACACTAATATTATTATTATAATATTAATTTATTTTTTATTATGGAAAATTTAGAAAAAAGGAACATCAATAATAAAAATTAAAAAAATGATAAATTTCCATATTTCATACTTGTATGCAGTAACGTTGGTCCATATCATCATCAACGGCTATTTGATTAAACAAAAAATATAATAAACAGCACATTTCAAAGGGTAGGAAATAGGCAAAAATATTGATGTACCTGTCATTAAAACACAAGCTAGAGACATATTGGCCTATATTCCTACTAATATAATTTCAATTATAGATGCACAAATCTATTTAGAAACAGAACTCTTTTATCATAGAATTAAACTTGCTATTACCTTAGGATTTTTTTTTTAGGAAAAAAAAAAAACAAAGAGAAAGTGTCCTCATTAAAAAAAAATTAAAAGAAAAAATTGAAAATTTAAAGAAAAATTGAAAAAAATAGATAGAAAAATAATTGTTAAGATAAATAAGAATTTAAGGTCGTTTTTAAAGTCATTGGGTCACACAGAATGGGACATCTTAATTTTAAGGTCGAAAGTGTATATATGCAATTTAACGATTTCAAGTTATATCTAAGAATATTAAATATTTTTGAAAATTTAATATTCTAACTATAGTTGATGTTAATATTTTTTGTTTGTAAAAATAAAATTAATTTAAGTTAATTATGATTTCAAATGGTACTTCGATTAAACTTAAATTGATTGATTTATAAGAAAATCAATTTTCAAATTAATTGCATGATCAATAGATTGAAATTTGCAAAACCGTTAAATTGGGTTCAATTTGAAAATTAATGTGTACTAGGCTTGCTCAAATAATTCATTTTTTAATTTATCAGGAATTGGTTGATTGAGTTTTAAGTTCTATTAGAACTAATATTCTTGTTTACATTTCAATCAAGTGCGGTCTAATAGCTTATATAAAATTGAATTAAGCCAACTTAGTTGGCAAGGCGATACATAACCAATTAAGAAAACTTGGGTTCGAATCCATATGAGCATGCAATGCACTTTTTTTCATCCTACTTTAGATGATAAGGCCACATGTTAGCCTTCCATTGGTTAACACTGGCACTTTGCTTTCTTGCACTTTCCGTTGTTTTCTTGTAGGAAACTTTACTTGGTGAAATTGCGAAGTAAACGCGAGTTTTGTACTTCTATGGTATAGTTTACAGAAAAATATACCAAAATAGCACGTTGTGAAAAAATAGTGCTAAAGTAGTATCGCGCGCATCTTCACTATTTATTGATTTTTTTAACTGAAGGCAAGCTATGTGCACGCGCCTTCTAAATTTATAAAGAAGGCGTACATAAGGAGCGCGCCTTCAATGTTGATAATTAAAAAAAAAACATTTACTTTATCTAATTAGTCAAGCTATTATATAGATGCGCGTCCCTTTCACATGCCTTTAGTGTCACTATCGCGTACCTTCAATGTTAGTGCCACGTACATTTAGGTAAGGCTTGACACTCCCCTTAACTAGGAGTTTCAAAATGGCAAGTTAGTTGCTTTTTCCACTCCTAAGTTAAATTCAAGGTTCACATTCCCTCTAGCTAAGTGTACTACCTATGAAAACTATTAATGGAGCAGGTTGGTTTAAATGATTTACTAAACTACCAACTAAACCTATTAAAAGCAACTATGGTATAAAAAAAAAATATATATATATATATACTTGTTTTATACTATATATATATAGTAAACTATCAATATTAAGGAAATAGCAATATAATATGAAAAATCATTTAAAAAAAAAAACCATTTATGCAGTGAGTAATAGATATCGATAATGCATAACAATCAAATTAAATAATACAAATATAGTTATTTACAACTACTTCTTAGATCTAATTAATTGTTTTTCGAAACGAGCTAATAATGATTGTTTGCATGTGGATGGACCCTCTGTTGGCCGAGGCTCAGATAACTGTAGAGAAGTATCAATGAAATCTACATGAAGAACTAAAGTAGGTGGTGATGGTGGTAGCTGGGTGTCGACCTCTTCTATGTATACTATCTAAGGTCATCCTGTACGACATTTACGAGGAGCTGGTAGTGTCAACTGCGAATACATTTACATGTGAGCATCAGGAGTGTTGAATGAGGCATGGCTCGAACTGGACATATAAGCAAGTGGTGCATTGCTATCAATCTTGCCTAAATAGATGGAATGACAAGATCCCAATGGCATAGAATCATCACCGTATCCCCAACCATGTGACTATACTGGTTGACGTCCTATCGAGCGAACTCTAAGATTTGCACGCAGTTGAAGGGCATGTATAAGGGCTGGGTTAACTAGCTGGTCGAGAAATAATATTAAACTGTTGTGCTCCTCAAGATGGTGAAGGCCACCATCAATGATATGATGAGTAGCATGGACATTATCTACTAATCTTGCCCAATGTAGAGTATCTACCTGCAGTTAATGAAACAATTTATGTTATATTCATATAGATTACTTTGCGAAAAACCATAAGATAAATATAAGGAAAGTTAATCAAGTATCCCATCACAACCCCATGATGGGTAATGTATTAGCGTGTATGATCTCTATACCAGTCACAGTAAGCTAGATCAATACTCCTTTGTCCCCGAATATCAACTGCCCACATATAGCGATCTACCCAAGTCGATATGTATCCCTAATAGGTGATTGACCAGTCTATGTTTGTCTTACCTCTAAGGTTAATATGATGTAGCTTATCACCTGTATGAACGTCGACCGGTATCATCTGGAAACCTCCAAACTGTCGTATAACACGGTCGAGGAAATAAAACTCCACAATGTGAAAACATATCAGCGGAACCCTAGCCGTCCAGATAGCTCAACCAACACTGCAAAACGATGGTAGGAGATCAATAAGAACATTCGAATACGGCTCCCATACGACCTACAATGCATTTGGAAAGAAAGTGCATTAATAGTCCATAAATTTTTAATGAAGATTAACAATAAAAACAAAATTCAAGAAGTACATACCTGTTTATTTATCTACTACTCAAATGCAGTCTAGTATGCATCTACAATATGCATAGCATGGTGTATAGTATCTTGTGATATGGCCCACCTAGCAGCTAGTCATAAGCCCTCCTATATGGTAAAGCCAGAACCGGTACGTGGTGCAATATGGGGGAAATGATCTCATGCCCATATCTACAATAGAATGGTGGCACCTCTAATCTCTTGTGCTCCTGATCAAGCAGCCCCACATAATTGATGATACAACCAAGCAAAACAAGCTAATCCCCAACTGAACGTCGCTGCATGTGGGAAATACTCCATAATAGGTAGGAATATCATGTGAATAAGAGACGAAGATTTATCTACAAATAAAAATCCACCAAACAACTACAAAATGCATGTACAAGTGTACCGACAAATGGTCTCATCTTTGCACCTGCAAGAAGTACGCTAAATCTGTCTCGTAACCAATGCAAACTAATATGTCCCCCTCTACCAGTACTGTCAATGGGATAGTCTCATAGCAATTTCTTAGCTACTTGAGGCCATACTAACTGCATATGCCTAATCACTGCAGCCCCATCCACATGGAGACCGAGCAGTGCTTTTATGTCTTATAACATGATTGTCATCTCCCAATGAAGCATATGAAAGGTGTGGGTCTTAAGTCTCCACCTCTCGACTAACATTGTGATGAGGTGATGATAGATTTGGATAAATAACAACCGTGCGACCCCTAAGAAACCAGCATCAGTAAGGTGGGTGATGAAGCAATCATCTAATGGTATCTAGGACGTACCCTTTCACAAGCTTAACTCCACTTAATGAACCGTAATGGGCTCGCCTCCTTATAATATTATATTCATTTTCATTACATCAATAGAAAATTATTGAACTGTACAAATTAGAAGATGAATTAACATCAAAACATACCCAAAAATCCCATACATCCTGTGATCGATGTCGTCCCTATCCATGTAGTACCGATGAGTCACTTGATCCTGGATCCATCTAACCTACAAAACAATAAAAAAATATATTGTGTCTTTGACTTATGTAAGTGTAACATGATATGATATGTAATGTAATTTAAGAAAACAATGCGTGTATGTCTGTCTATACTGTTTCTATTAAGTTAAGGACACATTCTCCTATTATGTCCTTCCATTCTATATACGCTATACCTATTCTTATCGGTAAGCTCTCTAGTCTATCTTCATATGGAATCTCTTCTTCCTTAGTTTACCTAAGCCATGTTTCAGGTCCTCATTGGGTATGAGGAATGGGTAATTGAGACGGGGCCAATTCAACTCATCACCTATTGACGTGAAATGTCTAACGTAGACATCTAATTGGTGGGACCATGTATATCATACGCCAATGTACCAACCAGTAGTAACTCAAATAGAATTAAGTGCTCTTATCGTATGTGAGCACAAAATTCTATAGATTTGCCATTTCCTACAACATGTCATTCGATTTGTGTCTACAATATATATTCAACCACCTTGTTCATAACTCCATTTGGTTCATGTATCCAACCTATCTTCACCTCCCATATCCCGTTTTCACAACTATATTGCTTAATGGAAAGAGCCGGAACTCACTTGGCCCACGTTTTTAGCCTCTTCGCAGCACACTTCAAATTCACTTGGCCCGCGTCCATTCCCTTCCTTGCTTATTCAACTCTTCCTAATAATCGACACAGTTATAGAAAATTTTCTTGACAAGTGAAGTAAAAGGCATTCATCTACAACCTTTCAAAACGGCATGTAGCTCTTAACGATATTAGATGTCATATATCTGAACCGATAAAAACCATCAAAAGACAATGTCCATTTGCTCTTGTCAAATGGTGAAAACCATGATGGCACGTCATCTTTAACTTGCACCATCTAATCCATTAAGTACTTTAATTTCTTAGGTTATGCCTGCATAGCAGTAGCAAGTTTCTTGCACAGTTGGTTCTTATGTGCCTTATTGAAATTGCTGGGGACATGCCATATGCACCATCTCCAAACTGCAAATGGTTCCTTCTAGCTAACTTCTTCTTTATTGAACGCATTTTCGATACCTGAATGCCTGTCCGTAATTAGGCAAATTGTCTCCTCTCAACCATTCACAATGTATTGCTTTAATTTTTTGAGAAACCAACCCCATGTCTGTATAAACTCCTTGTCAACAAGCACAAATGCCAAAGGGATAATACATTTATTTCCATCCATGGAACAAGCAATCAACAGTATATGACCGTACTTCCCATACAGAAATGTGCCATCAATATAAACCACTAATAAATAATATCTAAATGTATATACGTATAGATCAAATGTTTAGAAGACCTACTTCATTATCGAAACACTAGGCTTAAGGGATCCCCTCCATCCCTACACTACCATAGTTCTAGGATTTGAAATCTTGATTGTATTAAACAAAATAAGAAGCCCATTGTATGCTTTCTCCCAGTTGCCATATACCATCTTCGTAACCTTTCTCTTTGCATCCCAAACTCTCTTTCGAGTCATATTATAGCTAAACATGTTTAAAATGTTTGCTTGCAAGTCTACAATCTTTATATCAGGATTCTTTTTAACATTATTGATGAAGTGATCAACCATTAGTCCACTATCGATCTGTCTGTAGTCTTGCATCACATCGAGGTTGACACATGTGTGTGGACCATCAAGAATTATTATGATGAATAACCTCATTAAACTTTTATATGATGCCTGTAGCCTCCACTTGCATCTATTGTCCTTTTCCCTACAATAAATGACCCATAGGTTTGGTTTTGATTGATCAATGTGGTAGTCACAATGGTTATTGATGTGATATTTTTTGACAGTGTCAATAAGCTCATCCTTCGTACTGAAGTGTTATCCAACAAATAAATCTACGCCGTCAACCTGGTTACTACTCTCTGCCTTCATGTCCTTCTCAAATTCCACATAACCACTGCTACCACCAATGTTCATATATGGAATTGAATCTCTAACCTAGGATGTAGGCATCTCAGTTTGATTATATTGGAGAGCCATCCCAATCCCCTAACTAACAATAAACTGAGATACTAATGGAATGTTGCTTGATATATACTCTGACATGGCCACATAATTTACAGTGTTTTCAACTTCTACAATTTCTTCATCTACTTCATATTCAACCTCCACGTGCTCCCCTTCAACCTCAGTTCCAAGTCCCATTAGAATTATATCTTCATCAAGGTTGTAGCTCAGGTCATCCTGTAAGATTGACCCTATTTCTATATCAATTGCCTCTTCATTCGCACTAACCTCACCAAAAGTGGGGTCTTCAATTGGATAAGTTTCCAGTCCGTCATACATAGAGTTATCTTCATCGGTTTGTTACACATAAGGTTAAGGAAAACTGGAAGAACCAACCCATAAAATTCTATCGAAATTAGTCCTGCTAAGCTTACCAGAAGCCGTAACATATATCTCCTATATCCAGTTTTCTCCAAATGCGTTGGCCATTTCTATAAAGTTTTCTATATCATCATCATCTGTAATGGCCATCAAAGTATACGAAATACATCCCTCATAATAATAAGGATATCGATAAACAAGCTCAACCCCACAAGGATTGACTCTGATGCTCATATAGATCTACTGGAGAAAATGGTTGTAGTTGAAATCCTTCCTCATCTTCAACTTTTTTACCGTGTCCTTGTCATATTGTAGACCATTACTTCCATTTACAATGTTCCCACCTGCATACACAATTATCTTCACATAATCACCCATTGACAACCTGTTGAATCATGAATAAGAAAATCCATAAAGTCTACACAATTTTGCACAATTCGTAGCACCCCCATAATTTTACTTCTCGATGGGGCATCTTATCACACACTATAACTGTACATGACTTCATTTCTCGGTAGAGCATCTCATTGCACTCATATAATTTCATTTCTCAGTGAGACATCGTATTACACACTATAACTGTAAGCTCCTACACGACTTCATTTCTTAGTGGAGTGTCTCATCGTACTTACATAATTTCACTTCTCGATAGGCCATCATATCATATGCTATAACTTCACACTATAACTGTAAGCTCCCACACGACTTCATTTCTCGATGGGATGTCTCATCGGACTTACACAATTTCACTTCTTGGTGGGCCATCATATCCACATTATAACTATAAGCTCTCACACGACTTCATTTCTTGATAGGGTGTTTCATCGCACTTACACAATTTCACTTCTCGGTGGGCCATCATATTACATGCTATAACTTCATAAGCTCCCACACGACTTCATTTCTTGATAGGGTGTTTCATCGCACTCATACAATTTCACTTCTCAGTGGGCTATCATATCACATACTATAACTTCATATTATAATTGTAAACTCCCACACAACTTCATTTCTCAATGGGGCGTCTCATCGTAACTACATAATACACGACTTCATTTCTTAATGGGGCATCTTATCATACCCACACAATTACACTTATAGGTAAGCCAACTTATCATATACTATAAATTCACACTATAACTATATAAGCTTTCATACGATTTCATTTTTTGATGGAGTGTAACTAATTCATCGATAAAATCATATACAATATACGAGTCGCATATATATTTTTCTACATAACCACCACAACTTATATAACTACAAAAATTATAAACACTACAAATTTATGAATAATAAACAAAATTCAACATGCATATTACGAAAATATAAATAATACAAAAATTATCATGTAATTACATTTCACATGGACAATATAAATATAACTGTAAATACAACGTAATTTGTATTTGAAAAAATTTATTGTGAAACAAAGATGGCCAAGGGTTACTTACAAATTAGCTAAGAGAAACAAGATAACACTGTTGTTCAGAGAGAGAAAATAAGGCTAAGTTATTGCTCTAAAGGAGAATATCAGAGGTTTTGAGAATTTTATGAAATTAGAAGAGGTGAAAATAAAGTCCAAATACTAAGATCGAGGTATAAATAGCTGAATGGAAGACGTATACTTAGAGTGTGCCTTCCTAAATATAGGGAAGGTGCATTCTCGGTATTCACCTTCCTAAATACAAGGAAGGCATGCTCCTGATATGCACCTTCCTAATTAAAAGGAAGGTGCACTCCTTGTGCATGCCTTCTTTATAAATTTAGAAAGTGCGTGCATATAGCACGCCTTCAGTTAAAAAAACTGATGAATAGTGCCGGCCTTCACTGTACTACTTTCGCACTATTTTTTCACAACATGCTATTTTGGTATATTTTTCTGTAAACTATACCATAGAAGTACAAATTCATGTAAATGCGAAGTACTAAAACCTAAAACCATGTCTTGATACATTCAATTAAAGGGTCAAATTTGCATTCAAAGTTTTGAAAGACTTCGTATTTGTGCCTTCTTCTAAGAGTAAAGTAAGCACGATTGAAGCTTTGTTATTAATGAAAGAAGCTTCCTTTGTTTTCTTTTTTGGTAAGAACAAACAATGAGGAAGTGTTTTTAACTAGAATTTGACTTGAATTCATTGTAAAATTCATATCTTTTCTTAGTCAATATTAGAGATTTAATTCTTAGAATCATAGTCAACCTTAACTTTCCTTAAGTGATCCATCATAGTGTGGTATAAGTAGAGTGTCAAGAAGGCTTCCCGATCATCAAGCTCACTCCTATTCACCCTTTTACATAACTAATAAACATACCTTCTCTCTAACTTTCAAACTTGCACCTAGTTTCTCTCTCTGAGATTCCTCTCTCTATGGCCATTTTTTAAGGTGGCTACTGCCACCAATAAACTTCCCAAGACATCAACTTTCAAATTTG